>JAFFZR010021923.1:0-16004 GCA_018397195.1 Lethrus apterus | reverse complement strand
GTAAATGAGTATCAAAGCAAGCAGTTCGAAAATGCGACTGTCAATTGTTTTTTGAGTATGCCATTGTAATCAGTAGAAAAAACTACACATTTTTGATGTATTGACCAACACCGTAACTTCTCTACTAACGAAGTTATCACATGTGCGGTGACCTGTATTAATATCATCGTAGCTCTTTTGTTTTTCATTTCTGGGATATAGTAGTATAAGAACATTTTGTGCAAAATTTCATTTTCTACAGACTGCTACATAAATATACAGGTGTTCCATTTAAAAAAATCTAATTATCTGAGTTGGCTCTGAAATGTGATGCGCAATTGTTTTTTGTGTGAACCATTGTAATCCGCGGAAAAATCACTGCATCTTTGCTAATTTAACCGACTCTGTAACTCCAAAAATAACGAAGACAGGAATAGTGCGCAGATAACTTTGAACACCCTGTACATCGTTTGCCGGTGATTAAATCACAATTGAAGTCGCTATAGTCTTGGGCCCGTTTTGTAGAACAGACTGTATTAGGTAACTCAAATACTCAACTGATGATCATTTATATAAAAATATGAAATTATTTGTGTAAAGACAATCATTAGATCTGAACAGGATCTAGTAGAATCTATAACTGATAAATAATAAAAATCGTTCATATATTAAATTATATGTCATCTAGATATATCGTATGTAAGCGCCTTGAAGTATTAGATGTCCTTCCTACAAGCTCATTATTTTGTATTATTAATTTACATAAAAGTTTTCATACTAAAATATCAAAGGCGGATAAACTATGACAAGAACATATTTATCAGATGCAGTACATTCATCGTCGTAATTATATTTATAAAGAAAATTACTTTCATAAAGGTTAATCTAATCACATGAGCACAAACACCAAGACTTGCACAAAGCAGCATGAATCCATTCAAACGTATATTCATTATGTCCCACACTTGTGTGTGTAATTTACACACGTGACGACCAAACAAAGTGTACATAATAAAATACTGTAATGTATAAAATTTGCGCTTGTGTACTTAAGAAATAGCCGCTAGTTTCATGTTCATAAATATTAAAACATACAGATTCAGTGAGCAACTGACAAGTGACTAGATAATAAGACGTCTTTTGGAAGGCCAGTTGTTGGACCTACACTCACATTAGACAACCTGATCTCATAGATATTGCTTCTTTTACACGTAAAATACCTAATTAAGATCCTATCTGATGTATAATTATACCGGCAGACCAATATTAATTTATTCGGTGCGTGCGTATAATTTATCGACATATGCTCCAATTTAAAGAGGGAAAGAAGATGAATATTCACAGAATGAATTTTGGATGTGTCCATTTTTCAAAAATTGAATTTGTTATATTTTTATGGTCTTGTCGGGAACTGCTCTAAACTATAAACTATAAACCTCACAAAACTGTACAACAGATATCTAAATGATGTATAAACATTATACTTGAGCCCTACAAAGCCACAAAAATGGCCGGAAATTTAAACTCAACTAAAGAAAGTGAAACTGAGATAATTTTATACGTTTACAATAGGTCTGTTCGATTTGCACCCGGGTAGATGTATGCGTCCGCGTCAAGATTACGCAAGGCAAAATAATTTTGATTGGTACCAATAGGTAAAAATACTGAGAACCCAAGAATACTATATCTGTCATTCAATTGTTTTTACTTTACTTTTCCGCGTGAGTTATTATTTATTTCAACTGTAATAGATTGCACGCGGGCTAAAGATGGTAGATTTTTGTAAGTGTTTGTTTAGAATTAATCGAACTTTAATAATTTTTTCAATAATTATTACAGAGGATGGTAATGGATAATCTGCTCCATTTTTAAATTAAAAATGTTTATTACAGTCAGTTGACAGAAAAGAAAAACGTCACAGCAATGCTGCCAACTGTGGTATATATTACGAAATAACCGAAATGCGAAGCTTTATCAAATCGAACAAAATGTCACTTTTCTGCGGTTGCGTCTAACATCCGCGTTTGGACGCTAAAATAAAGTTGCGAGATACAAAACGCTGCGTCATGACGCAAATGGGCAAATCGAACAACCCTATTATTGCTAAATATAGAAGATAAACAAATGTATGTCAAAAATAATATTTTACACAATTACTACAAAAATATTAACATTTTTTTTTTTTGCACCAAGTCATACTAACTAAACCTATCAAAAATAAAGCTTTAGACCGCGTGCAATTTTCTTCATGATCAATCACTAAACATTAAGGAATCGCAGGGTAACTCTTGTAATTAATATCTGCCACATGTTACCGTGGCAGATAATAATGTCGAAACAATTTGAATTATTTATTGATTTTCATTTTACTACGCTTTTGTATTTCGTGCATGCCGGGCTGTTAAATAAATCGGATCAACGAGACGCAAATTCTATTATTTAAAACGACGAAATCTGCTGCATAATACAGTTGCGTTGGCGTACCATTTGTCAATGTATTTATTAACTCCCGATCGGACGCGATAATATTTAAATATTTATCGCCGATAGGCAGAATCATACGTCAAGGGGTGTTAATAATACATGGGCTGTACAGGGGTGTAGAATTTGAAGTTTAGTTTAGAGGTTTTGCTCATATTATTTTGAAAACCCACAATTGGTTGTATAAATACAACATATTAACAGATTGATATAAACTAAGATGTAGTTTTATTAGAAATTGAAGAAAATTTGTTGTCAACATTCGACATAACTGATTCATGACTCAACTCTTTTGCATATTTAACTGTGGTTACAATTCAGCACACCTGCATCAGTAGAAATATCGTCCAATCGCAACGGCTTAATCGAAGGGTATGTGATGGTAAACACGCATTGGCAATACACAGGGGCACCTGTTGAAATAAGCTGGCGCTCCCATGGCCGTACCGGCCACTTTAAATTAATACGTTTGTTAATTTATTTAATTGAAACGTGCTGCTGAAATCCCAAAACGATCAACGCTGATGTTAGCGTGTTAGCAAGTCATTTTTGCATTTATAACAACCACAATCTCATTACATTGCCAGTTGCATCTAAATTATTATGACCGTATATCAAAGTGCCTGAATAAAATAAGAAACAATAGCATTTATGCTAATGATATAATACATGGTTAGATTTTTTATATAACCAACTAAATACAAATTGTGGATTTAATTTTACTGCGTAGGTTTGGAATGAATATCTGCGTCATGTTATATTTTTAATAAGGTAATAAATCGAAATTTGCTCAGATAAAGTAATTAATAACGTCGTCTGGCTTGTTCGAAAACTTTTAGTGAAAACTCGGTATCCGCGTCGAGCTTACATCGCCTCAGAAGACAAAACTTGCCGACGCGACGTCGGAAAGTCCATTCAAGTACGTGTCGTCCAGGAGACCGTAAATCACTTTACCATGGTTTTCCAAATTGTTCGACAGTATATAAAGATAAGACTTTTTGCCAATTCGTTACATCCATCATCATATACATTTACTACCGTTGCGTCGCCATCTAACAGTGTTAATGAAGCCAAATAAAACAGAACCAAAAATTACGAAAGAATGGGAGTGTACAAAAAAGCATTCAAATATAGCGATGAAAACTAGCCGTAATTAAGTGTAACTGTCGGTGAAAGCGCGGTGGTGATTAGTGATTAGTTTAGTTGCAACAGAATCGGTTTTATATTTAATTCTGCATTACTAACATAAATTACAATTGAAAAACACATCTCCAAGTATTTATAAGTACTTGGTACATAAGATTAGTGATGGACACAATCGAATGAATTCATTCGAATAATTCCATAGTTAAAATCTCTCGGTACATGCGATAGTTTACGAAAATAGTATTCGATAAAAAACGGTATTCTTTAAAAATAGTAGTCGATAAAAAATAGTAGTCGTTAAAAAATAGAATTCGTTAAAAAATAGTATTCGTTAAAAAATAGTAATCGTTGAAAAATAGTAGTCGATAAAAAATAGTAGTCGTTAAAAAATAGTAGTTGATAAAAAAGGCAACAAAAATTGAAAGTGATGCACGAAACCGAATGATTAAATTAATTTTTAATTTATTAATTTGAATTTAGAATTTTATTTCTTTTATTACACAGTGATTGATGTCTGTTATGTAGTCGACATTTGAATTTGCAAAATTTTATTTTTAATAATGTGTTTTAATTTATAAAATATATTTTATTGATTTTTGTGTATAACAGTTTCAAATAATTTTTAAGGAAATATTTCCATTTTAATATTTTTGCATTATTTTTGCTAGTGTGCTAACTATAGAGAGATAGAGAGTTGATTAAATGAGACAATATATGCGCGACATGGCCTACTTAATAAAAAAAAATAAACATTCAAAATAATAGTCGACATGGACGCTACACGCAAAAAAAGAAAAATTGTAATTTAAAATTTTCGCTCAGTTCGATGAAATGATGCCGGAATAGTATTTTGACATTATCAAGGTATTTTTTACGTAGATTTCGAATATGTTAGTCTAATCTAAAAAGCTTTTATAATTTTTGAGATTTCATAGCTAACTTTCTTATTTTAAATACAAATCGAAAATGGATTTGCTTTGCCTTATCACCATTACTGGTTTGTATTAAAAATTGGATGGATTTAGGCGATACTTGGTGATACACCATAATCACAAAATAAAAACAAAAATTGTTGTTTGGTTTCACTATATTTATTGTAATTGCTACAACCTTTATAATGAGTTTGACAACCTTTATAATAATATTAAAGATAAAATCAAACCCATCATTCATCGAAAATATGTAACACAAAATAATAAAATTTCTAATTTAATTAAAAAGAAAACTAAACCAGGAGCCCTACAAAACCTTCAAATACCTAGTAAAGTCACTTTTTATGAAAGATTTAAAAACCTCACAGATATTCAATTTAGTAAAAACGAATCAGACTTACTTTCTAAAGGTTTCAAATTTAACATTAAACACAATATTAACAGCAAACATTTAGAAATGCTATTCGTTGAAACAGAAATGTCCTTAACTAACTCTGATAACGAACTCGGGAACAAATTTTCTTTAAAAAACACCATAGTGAACACAAAAATAAGTAATACAAATAATAACACGCTTTCAAAAACTTTGAAATCTATTAAAAAGAAAGCGGAAGAAAATAACGTTGTATTTACCAAAGCTGACAAAGGAAATACAGTAATCGCAATTAATAAAACGGATTACAAGGATAAAATCGAGGATTTCCTAAATAATAATTCGTTTAAAAAACTAAAAAGCAATCCAACCGGGAAGTTCGATAAAGAATTAAAACAGGTGGTTAATAATATACAGGTACTTTTCGAGGAGAAAGTAAAAAAACAACTGATTCCCATGAATCCTCAATCTCCAAAATTGTACGGTTTAATCAAACTACATAAAAATAGCATGCCGATCAGACCCGTAGTAGCATATACCCAAGCCCCTTGTAGAAATATGTAAATATGTAGCGAAATATCTTATTAATAGTATCGTACAATACACCAAGTTTAAATCTAAGTTCAGCGTAAAAAACTCGTTAGATCTAGTTCAAAAAATCTCTCAGGCAACAATTTCGGCTAACTGTAGACTCGTTTCATTTGATGTAACTAATTTGTTCAGCAGTATACCACCTAAAGAGGTTATTAAAATAATCTCGGAACTATTGAACCAAAATAACACTAATCCGATAATCTCGTCAGAAATCTTACATTCTTTAAACACATGTTTGAAACAAAATTATTGCCAATTCGACAATAAGTTTTATGAACAAACCGAGAGATTAGCAATCCCCTAAGACCGTTACTTGCCGAAATTTTTATGAATAATATCGAAACGGTTATTCAGAAACACATATTATTTAAAAACTGTCGATATTGGTGGTATATGTTGACGATATCTTAGTTTGTTTCAAAGGGACAGATAGACAATTACAATCTCTTCATAATTATATTAATTCAATCCACCCAAAAATTAAATTCACTATAGAAAAAGAAGTCAATCAATCAATAAACTTCTTAGACCTTAACATTAATCATTGCAATGGTACCCATGAATTTAGTATTTTTAATAAACCGACACATACGGACCCTATAATCCACGTGAAATCATTCCATCCGATCAATCACAAACTAGCAGCGTTTCACTCAATGGTTAATAGACTCATTAATAAATAAATTTCGAAATAGAACTTAACTACATTTATAATATAGCTTATAATAATGGATACGAAAGAGTTACGATAGACAATATTGTAACCAAAAAACGTCAAGATAAAACGCTCACACTTATTTACCCCATAGTCAAAGACAACAGTCCTAAAACTTTTCATGCCTTACTTACATCGGTACACACTCAATAAAAACAAAAAAGCTCTCCAAAAAATTAATAACAACATTCAGATATCATTTAAAACTAATTATTCACTAGGGCAAATATATTAAAAACAATAAAGATAAAACAGAGAAAAAGTCAAACTCAGGAGTGTATATGTTAACTTGTAATGATTGTCCTGGAGTATACGTCGGACAAAGAGGGAGATCCTTTGAAGAACGAATAAAAGAACACCATCGCAGTTTTCGTTTAAGTAATAATAATTCTACTTACGCCAACCACCTACTAGAAAATAATCATACATTTAATCCTAATTTTAAGATGTACAGACCAAGAGTAGGAAACTTAATTTGCTGGAAAGTTCGGAAATTAATAAAAATAACAAATTAGGTAATTTACTAAACGATCAGACAGAGGTTAGCAATTCGCCCTTATTGAATATTATTTTTCATAATGGCTGATTGATAACCCAACCCCCACCCCCTCCTTACTATTTCACATTGGCATATATATAAGTGATGTCTCTCTTTACATATTTGTGTACATTCATCTACCTGATGAAGCCACTGTGTGGCGAAACAATTGTTGTAACAATTACAATAAATATAGTGAAATCAAACAACAGTTTACGTTTTTAGTTTGTGTTTCTTTTTGAAATTAAATGTTCTGTTTAGTGTTTAAACTGTATCGATCTAATCGCCACGAACATTACATATTAAAGCGTGTCGAGCTATCTTCGTTTCATACTTCACAAATTATCAACGACGAAGTTCAAAATGTAAACATGGTCGGGATTATAATTCAAAGCAAATAACCGGAAGTCAGTTAAGCTCTCGCAGAATCTATAAAACTGAATGTAAGCTCTCGCAGAGTCTATAAAACTGAATGGATTTCTTCTGGAAAGTCGTTAAATATTATGAAGAGGGTTGAGAAATGAGGATAAGAAAATCGCTTTTCAATAATTGAAAGCCTTCACATTAAAGCCGATCCGCTTTCCATTTTCTCTCCGAGCGGTAGTTATACGTCACGACAAGCTGGGAAAACAATGAATAAAAAATGTAACCCTCTGCATAATAAATTTACGTCTAATGTGATTTCGCTTTGTAGTAAATTCGTTAATATTCTGCATTACCAGTTAATTTAACAAGCTTTTATTTTTTGGGTTTTATGTCATGATACTCATGATTAATATAAAACAACTTGAAATATTCTTTTATGTAACTCTGAGGAAAAACACGATCGTCACCACAGGATATTTTTGGGCCGACGTAGAATATAAGACGTAATTATTTAGATACATACAGCTCGTTTGGGTTTTATTAATTTGTCACTGTTAGGCTCTTCCTGCATCAATGAACGCTTAAAAAATACCTCTAGGTGCAAGAAAAAATTAGACGAGTGTAATAGAGCAACATCAGTAAAGATATCAATACGATTAGTGCGCAACTTAGATTTTACATACTGTGATCATTATAATATGTGAACAATTCATTGACAATTATTCATTAGCTCATTCACTGGAAAACGAATTTATTTGGAGAGAATTATTAAAAAAAAAAATCAAATTTTTAACATTTAAATTTATGCCAGGTTTTATACAGGCTGGACCATCGTATAGCATATTCGCGAAAAATTATATTTCTAATCATCTTAGGAACTTGAATCTAGCGGTCAATAATCTACAGTGGAAGTACTACAAAATAGCTTTTCTATTATTTCAAATAGACGCTCCGACCGGCGTCAAGACGCCAAAAAGTAAAAAAATTATAATTTTATATATATTTTTTTTATCAAGTCACTAGAATCAAAATGTCATAGACAACGCATTTCTGATATTAAAAATTTTGAAGCGGTCATAGATTTCAAATTAATTGGCCTTTTATAATTTTCCGTACGAAAATGTGAGTAATTTATTGCGACAACCCTCAATGACTAAATATTGGTTGACAATGGTCGCTCAACCGCAAACAACCGATTGTAAATCATAAATGGTGCAGCCGAAGAACTGCGAGTGCTTTTCATTTCAGAACCGGACTTAATAATTTATTTTAAACCCGGTTCGGTAAAATAAATTAAGTTTGATGTTTAAATATTATTTCTTCTTGACTACCTTTCAAAAAAACGTCTGTGTGTTCGACAAAATAAACAACGGCAACAACTATAAAAAAACTAAACGTTCCGACGGTTTAAATTCGAAGAGTATTGGCAGTTCGGTACTGGATTTGTTAGGATCGACGACACGCAGCTTGAACCAGACCCTTGTAAATCAGATTGCTACCACCGTTTGATGACTCCTGTCGTTTTGAGGTTCTACCATAAATAATGCTATTATTGTTGGATATTAAATTACGATTTATTCAGTTATTATCCGAATTTAAATGCTAACTTTTGTATAATCAAAATTTACATATCATGGAGGTGAGTCTGCAAATAAAAAATCCGGATTGCTTTATTACTTTGATAATAAAACGCTATCAAAGTCAAATTTCACATTGATTATATTTTAGAAAAAATTATTCGGCCATTTTGTAGATTGGAAATTTAAGATTATGTCTTCTAATTTTCAGATTTTTTTGACAACTTGAAAAGGATTTTATTTTGAATATGCTATACGACGGTCCACGCTGTATATGGGTACCACGGTCAACCACTCCACATTATATACACTCAGCTTCTCGGACGACCAGATCGTGATAGCAAAAGACTTATGAAACTGAGTATGTGACTCGGAAACTCATACGAGTACGAATACGAGAAGTGGGGACTCGAAGTGAACATAGCAAAAACGGAGTATATGAGTGTGGGAGGAAACCAGCAAGACCTGTTTTTTGAAAAAGGCCACAGATTAAAAAACTGCCAAAAGTACAAATATCTGGGCGTATATTATCAATGATGGAACCATGGACGATGTCATTAAAGATAGAAATACACAGGGAAGGAAAACTACATCGATATTAAATATGTAGTATCATTTGGAATCAATAAATCACAAAAAACAACAAACACCGTATTTATAATACCATTGTCAAAAGCATAGTTACTTACGGCAGCGAGATATGGCCACTCAAAGAAAGAGCAAAGAAAACCTTGGAAGCGACGGAAATGGATTTTTGGAGACGTGCCCGCCAGATCGAAGCTTGAAAGAATCCACAATGACCGAATACGGGATATCATGGGAGTCAGGTATAGTATTGTGGATGACATAAAGACGAAACAACTAATATGGTATGGCCATGTCCAAAGAATGACGAATGAACGACTGCCAAGACAGATAATCACGTGGACCCCAGCAGGAAGAAGGCGAAGAGGAAGACCAAAGAGAAGCTGGAGAGAGGGAATTGATGAGGAGATTGGAGATAGAGGCTTGGAAGATCTTTGGAATGATCGAGAAAAATGGAGACAGGGTGTCGGAAGAGGTAGGAAAACGTTTTTAAACCCGACTTTATGATGATGATTTATAATTTTTTTTTTAAGTCGACTTTAAATATAAAGTTAGCTTTAATTTTTTCAAAAGGTGAATATTGCTTTTTAAAAAACCTAAAGCGACAGTATATTTAAAGACGGCTTTAAAAGTATGTAACCGAAAAACAGAAATGTTCAAATAAGATTATTTATTTCGCAAGCGAGTAGAAGTTGGTAAACAGTCACGAAGTAAACTCGATTAGTATTGTGGAGGCTCGGAGGGAAACTTACCTTCGGGTCGAAGTTGAAGACGTTGTCGTACTTTAGAGGGCACTCCAGACCGCACTTGCAAGTGCCGGGGGTCAACAGGTACTCCTTCACTTGTTCAGGCGAACTGAGTGCCGTATTGCCTGGACTGAAACAATGGAAAAAAATTAAATCATTCGCCATGATATTATTTTACAAAATCATTTTATAAATAAAATTATTATTAATTTTTTGAAGTAATAAATCACTTGACACACTATGGCGCCTTCACCGTGCATGTATTAATTTTATATACAGTGCGATTCTAAAGTATCCCTCCATGATAACTTTTGAACGGCTGGAGCTATCGCTATGAGAAAAAACAGGTCGATTTTTAATTTTTACGTACAAAATGTTGGTGTTGTCAAAAATTCAATTCCACTTTCGGCGAAACCGGAAGCGATGTCAACTTTCTTATTTTAAATAGAACATCCTATATATTAAACTCATATTAAATTTTATCTTCAGTCAATTATGTAATCTCCGTCGTTTTCCAAGACATTTTGCCATCTTGCGGGTAGAGTTTCAATTCCCTGTTTGTAAAATTCTGTTTCCTTTGAAGAAAAATACGATTCAAGATGATCTCGCACATCACCGATATTTTTAAAATTTTTATTTTTTAGGGAATGTTCCATGGATCGGAATAAATAAAAATCGGAAGGTGCTAGGTCTGGAGATTATGAAGGATGTGGTAAAACCTCCCAGTTGTGCTGCTTTATTTTTTCTTGTGTAATTTTTGCAGCATGCGGCCTGGCATTACCATGTTGCAATATTACCCCTCTTCTTTTGACCAGAGCTGGCCGTTTTAACAACAATTCATTATTTAGTCTATCCAATTGTTGGCAATACAATTCAGCCGTAATTATTTCTCCCGGTTTTAAGAGTTCATGATGAATAATGCCACCACAGTCGCACAAAATGCACAATAACACGTTCTTCAAACTAAGGGATGGTTTGGGAGTCGGTACGGCTGGTTGATTTGGAGAAAGCCACTGATAGGGGCGCTTGTAGTTGTTGTACAAGACCCATTTTTCGTCACCGGTAACAATTCTTCGTAAAAACGGATCAGTTCTTTGTCTGCACAATAGAGATGTGCAAATTGTACGACGTTGGTCTTTGTTCATCTCCGACAATAGATGTGAGACCCATATACCTTGCCTGTAAACCTTCTTGATTTCTTGAAGACGTCTTTGGACTGTTGACCAACTAGTCTGAAGAAAATTTTACTTTTTAAATGACCCCAGAAGAAAAAATCTAGGGGACTCAAATCAGGCGACCTAAGGAGGCCATTCAATAAATCCCCAACGTCCTATCCTATTGCGTGATCACATTGTACCTGACATTGCACATTTATTTCCAGATGAAGATCGACAAGGAATGCCAAACCGCAATCTTTGCTTTCAACAAGACGGCGCTCCATGGAGTTGATGTTCGCCTGTTTCTGAATAACATCTTTCCAGGTCGTTGGATAGGATGTCGGGGATTTATTAAAAGGCCTGCTAGGTCGCCTGATTTGAGTCCCTTAGATTTTTTCTTCTGGGGTCATTTAAAAAGTAAAATTTACAAAGAGAAACCAGAAAATTGGAAGACCTGGAAGCAAGAATCAGGCATGAAATTGAAGAAATACTACCTAACTGGCTGCAAAATTCGTTGAGTAATTTTTGTGATAGATTAGGTTATTGCCAAGCTGAAGGGGGTCTCCAGTTTGAACATTTAATTTGAGTTAAATGTTATTTGAGTGAATAAAGTATTTTGAGCATTTTTTCTAAAATATTGTTATTAAAGCATATGAAAAAAATATCAAGTCATTGGAAGAAAAAAAAGAGGAATAAAAATCAGCAAAAAAATAACTTGGTTGCCATTTAAAAAAACAAAAACAAAAAAGTTTCCATGAAAATGCGTTGACATACAAAAACAACGAGTATGCTAAGAAATGGAGAATAATTAGTAAAAAAACTTTTATCAAAGACATTTTGTTATAAAGTTCATATTTACGGAAATAAACCGCCCATTCCATACTTTTGACTAACCCTGTATATTGTGCAAAATGCAATATTTTATTATGATTTGTGAAAATGCACCCTATCAGAAGAAAAATCATTTTTTTAATTATTTATTTAGAAAAAATCGTTGATAAATGTTGTGTGAGTCTAAAATAAAATGGTATTTTAAAACATCGTCAGTCTACTTTTTATCGATTTAGCGTATAAATAAATTTAATGTGAAATTTATTCTCTTTTCTAAAATACAACAGCCGGACATCCGAGGTCGTTAGCATACTAAGTCAGCCAAATACCCCATTCTCGATGCATCAAGCGGCGTACATTTCGAATGAGATTTCCAACTAACGTCCATTGTTGTCATCTTATATTTTATCGGCAGTCGACAATGTAGCAAAAGAATTCGTATTTCCATGCGAATGGCTCTTTTCTGCTATGTAAATTCTTTTTTCCAAATGTACACTGTAAATATTTCCACCTTTTATAATGTAGACAGGCATTGTTGGAAAAATTGTTTCTTATCGAATAATATGGGGTTGAAATAACAACTTGTATTGTCGACGTGCCACATACTTTTAAAGTTCTCCAAATAGATGCTTTAAATAAATTGAAAAGTAAGCCAAGTATATTTTCATACATATTTTATCTGAAATATAAACATAACTAATTAATGATTCAAATAATTGTCATTTATTCTTCTTTTCGTAGACAAAGCAACTTTATTTTTTCAAGTAATATTAAAGAAATTTGTAATTAAATGGGAGAATTTTGTTAAAAAGAAGAAACCAAGAAACAAAGTTGGTTTCTACATCTACAAAGTGGATCATTGAACATTTCTCTTATAATTCTAAATTATGCGAACTTCCAGTCTTCTTATAACATCGAAAAGCACCTCTTCTAGGTGGTACGTAGAAAACACTTGTTTAAAATAATGCTGTAACTATACGAAGAAACAGGATGGTCGACGATCAGAAAATGGAAAAAGATGGTCAAGGAAGGTTCAAACTCATTCAGAAAGCAAAATAATAAAAGATACAAAGAAATTTGTGAGTATGGAATATTTCCAGAATACGTGGTGAGAAGAAGAGGTGGCGAGGAGTTGAAGATGTGACAACGAAGACAGAGAAAACAAGTACTGGATGTGGAAGGAATACAGGAAAATAAGATCTCGAAAAATAACTACTATTGATTTAGACTTTTATCCCACCTCCATTTAAAAGTTTCTATGTAGCCATGTGCTCCAAATAGTAGGACTTTACGTTTGTCTCTACAAGAAAAGCAACGAAAATAAGACCATTCACGTCGGTAAACTTCTACCTCTAAAACCTTTTAAAAAATATCTCGCTTGTTAAATGAATAACGTTTTACTTTCAGATATCTTTAAACGAATCAGAAATTGCAAGATTACTTTTCAAATCACCGACGTATGAAACGTATTAAGGAGCCGTGGCTGCCGCTCGTCACAGGAAGTACCTGGCCACTCATCGTATCCGGCGTCTCTCATTAAATGAGTGGAGTGGCAATTAGCTTTATGCCAAGTGAGGCTGACGTTCGAATTGGCTTTTTATAAATCGCTAACCCCGAATTTTTAATCCTTTATGTGGAGTTCTTTGCAAAAATTTCGACTTGTATGACATGGTTTTTCGTGGAAATTTTGTAAATTGTAATAAGTTTCAATGAAAAGGATTTAAATTTACAGTCACATCACGAAAAAATTACATAAAATATTCTATACTTATTGTTATTCTTTAGATTTAAAAAGTGACGCTGCTAATGAAATTATTTCAATTTTAATTTTCATTATCATTATCCATAAAACCTCAATTTCAAAATTTAAAAAATAATTTCTATTGTGTTTGAAATCCATTAGAAACGTAACGTATTATTTCTGTGAAGAGAAATAATCCAACTGTTGGATGTCACTGGTTCGATTGTTGAAACTACAAAGGCTGTTTTTTATTGACACCTGAACAAATAAAGTTCTGGCTTATTTATTATTATACTGACAAAGAAATACTCTGGCGTGTAGCTATTCATTTGTTTATCTTGCTTTATGTCTTTTATTATGAGGTGCCCCTATTTTTATAGAGTGCGAATAAGACATTCTCTGCTTTTGATATTGATTTTAGACTTTATAATTTGATGATGATTTTTTTTTTTAATTTCGCGCTTTTTAAAATTTTCGAAGTATTTTAGTTACCTTTGCACGATTAAATATATATTTAAGTACATGCAGTGTTCGACAAATAATAAAAAAAATATGTTAAAAATAATGAAACTTTGGCCATTGTTTTTATTTTATTATGTATATCGTTTTGTTATTTAAATAAGTTTTAAAATGCTTTCAAAGCCATAGAAATGCAAATTTCCATAATAAACACTGCAAGAAGACACAGTTAATTATGATTAAGAGAATCTTCTTGATTCTGAAAATTTTTACATTTCACAATTAATAATAATATGAAATTTTTTCAGATTTGATAGATAATATTTAATTATACAGTGACCGGCAGAAATGTTGCAACACATGGGAATTTTTTTTATTATTGAAATATGGTAGGTTGTGCATGTCCACAAACTCGTTTTGACTCATGTCACGTGACCACTAGTATGGCGGGTAATTGAAAAATATGCTACTAATCTGCAAAAAGTGAGGTTATATGACATGATAACCAAAAAAGTTATTTGAAAAAGTTGCTTAGAATTCAATTCTGATTCTAAGTGTAAACATATTAAAAAAAAAATTAAAAACCACAATTTTGTCAATTTTTTTAAAAATTAAATTACATACTCCTTTTTTGTGTTTTAGCAGCTCAACAGAAGTAAACTTTCTGAATTTGCTTGATAATCAAACAATTTTGTCGATTCTTGCATAACTAATAGTGTTAAACGCAAAAACTAGGTTTTCAGTATGATAGTTGCTGTTGCAAGAGACCGTATAAAGTAGTAATAAATAAGTTTTACTAAATAATTAGCAATAGACAGGAGCAAATAAGAATACAGATGCTTCTTAAGCATACAAACAATTTAAAATTTATTTATTAGTACTTTATACAGTCCCTTGCAACAGCAACTATCATACTGAAAACCTAATTTTTACTTTTAACTCTGTTAGTTATGCAAGAATTGACAAAATTGTTTGATTATCAACCAAATTCAGAGAGTTTACTTCTATTGAGCTGCTAAAACCCAAAAAAAGGAGTATGTAATTTATTTAAAAAAAAATGACAAAATTGTGATTTTTAATTTTTTTTTTGTAATATGTTTCCAAAAATGCACATAGCCTCAGAATTGAATTCTAAGCAACTTTTTCAAATAACTTTTTGGGATATCATGTCATCTAACCTCACTTTTTGCAGATTAGTAGCATATTTTTTCAATTACTCGCCATACTAGTGGTCACGTGACTCGAATGAAAACGAATTTTTGGGTTTGTGGACATGCACAACCTATCCCCCAAAACGAATTTTACCATATTTCAATAATAAAAAAATTTCCCATATGTTGCAACATTTCTGCCGGTCACTGTAGAAAATGCAACAGCAAATCTATAAAATATTTTTTTTCCATTAAAATGCAACAACAATTTGAACAAAAAAGAAGTTCGCTGAATGTCCGTCCAGTCAGTACCGTCCAAAATCATCATCGTCCCGTACCTATATCTATCTTTTGCAAATATTTCTTGTGATTTTTTGTTAACATTTGCTGTAGACATGCTGAACTCGTGATGACGAAATAAGTCATATTAAGGCGGTTTTACACCAAACGGACTAGTCGAGTGTCTATTTTGTTCGTGTTTTTCGACACACTGATAACAGAAAACAAAACTCGGATAAATTCGAAACCCTGTTTCAACCAAGCAGACAAGATTTTGTCGGAGTTTCGTTTTTGTTTTCAGTGCTTTCCACCAAACGGACTAGTGTGTTTTTCGGTGATTCAAGGTTGAATTTT
>JAFFZR010021921.1:0-16210 GCA_018397195.1 Lethrus apterus | reverse complement strand
TTTGTAAAAAGCATAGTTCCATTGTACATTTCCCACAACAAATTAAAAACATAACGCTATGTCCAGGCCCTTACCAGCGTCAGCTTCATCCTCTTCTGGACTTCGAGGCCTTCCCCAGTTTCATCGAGGCACCTTCGCCAATCTCTAACCTTCCCCCTTTCTTCTCTGTGATCCCATTTCTCACAGCTACCTCACCAGTTCTCCCATTCATCCTTTCCCTCCCCACAGAAGCTGCATCGGCCATATTCCTCCCCCATCCAATATTTATTACGCCTTTCCTTGGTTCCGCCAAACTCAACATAAGTAACTCAAATTTTATTAAGAGTAAACAATTATTAGAAAAAAAAGAAAGAAAGCCTGCACAAGAATAATCATTTTGCAAAGTCAATAATAATGGTCATAAATGAGTTGCACAAAAGCACCAAAAGCGAAATAACAATAATTAATGAATAATTTACTATTTTTACAAATAAATATTTTTACAAATTTTTACAAATAATTAAGTCTTCATTTTTTCATTGTTACAGTCATTTCATTTATGTAATAACAGTAATTTTCATAGAGAAGTTTAAGCACATCTAGGTTAAGAAAAATATATTTATTTGTGATGTGGAACTGAAACTTATTTCAGAACTAATTAACATTTTTATAGTTAGTTTGTTTTTTTAAGAAATAGACGTGACCATTATCAAAATGGTGACGTCTATGAGAACAGGGACAGCTGGAATCGTGGCGGAGGCGGCAGTGGTGGTGGTGCCGGTGGCGGCCGTTTCTCAGACAGGGACCGTGACGTGCCGCGTAATGACCGTTGGCAGGAACCTGAGAAACCGCGCGATAACGGACGTTGGAACGATAGTGGCCGAGAAGGAGGTGGAAGTTCCCGTTGGAACGATAACAGAGAACGCAAGAATGAGGCTGACTGGACCGTTCCCTTACAACGAGACGAACGCGTCGAACTCGAACTGTTCGGAACTGGTAACACAGGAATCAATTTTAGCAAATATGAAGATATTCCTGTTGAGGCAACCGGTGACAAAGTCCCGCGTCACATTACATCTGTAAGTAATTTTTTTTCTGTAGAATATCGAGTACAGTGTTTTACGTTGAACAATTAGGTTGTTGTCTTAATGGGAGGACGCGATGGTGACATTATTTTTTCTCTAAATTGCAGCACATATATTTAAATAGCATCTCATCCACCGATATTATGAGACTGCCTTGAATATGAGTCAACTGTTGCCTTATTATATATTGCCTATTGTCAAGTCAAACTTTTCAATCCGGTTTATAATATTTGAATAAGCTTATTTTTCTGAAATATAGTCATGGAAAAAAAATTGTCAAATGAACAAAAATCGTCATGTTTTTGCTTAAACCACTATTTATTTCTTAATGTCAAATTGACGTTTGTCAAAAACGTTCAGTAGGAAAATGCTCCTGAAATTCTTCACAACAGGCAACATAAAAATATTCCCATTCACCGTTTCCTGTTTCATTTCCATTTCTAAAATAGGATTCTAAAAGGGAAGCTTTGATTTGTTTGGGCAACATTTTTGACAAACGTCAATTTGACATTAAAACTAAATAGTGGTTTAAGTAAAGACATGCCAATTTTTGTTCATGGCTTACTTTGACAATTTGTGTTTTTCGATCACTGTCGTCGTAAACAATAATGGGCCCATGGCCTTAAAAAACCTTTTACAGTGAACCATTTATGAATTTGCTTGCTTATTATGTTTGCCTTTCTACACAATAATAATAAAATGAATGTAGTTTTATTTTATGAATTTTTTTTTTTTTCAGTTTGAGGAAGTACAGCTGACAGAGATAATTCGTAATAATATTATGATGGCAAGATATGATACACCAACTCCAGTACAAAAGTATGCCATTCCGATCATTTTGGGTAAACGCGATGTAATGGCGTGTGCACAGACTGGTTCCGGTAAGACTGCAGCATTCTTAGTTCCAATTTTGAATCAGATGTATGAACATGGACCTCCAAACATTACTCGTGGCTTTCGACGCAAACAGTTCCCACTTGGCTTGGTATTGGCGCCAACTCGTGAATTAGCCACTCAGATATATGATGAGAGCAAAAAGTTTGCTTATCGATCAAGAGTTAGACCATGTGTTGTGTAAGTATATTTTTTATTTTGCATATATTTTGTTTGTAAATAACAATCATCTATTCTGTTTTAGCCATTAAACCAGTGTTTTCTAAACATGAGGCGCGAGACTATTACGGGGGTGGGGGGGGGGTTGAGACGTCAATTTTTAAATTTCAATTATGGAGCGAACCCAACCCATATTATAAAATTAATCTGTACGAACTTAAACAGTTATACATAATGAGGGGCGCGATAAAATTGTTATGAAAAAAGGGGCGTAGGTACATAAAGTTTGGAAACCACTGCATTAAACTATGTTTGGTGGAAAAAATAAAAATTAATTTTTAAAGGGTTTTTAAATTATAAAAATTAAAACATGAATTTTCATAAAAAGGCACTGTATTGAAACTATTAATCAAGCAAGAAAAGTAAGAATAATTTAATGTCGTCATTACTTTTAAAAATAAAATTATTTAAAAATTATCCCAATAATAATGAAAATAACTATTTATATAATAATATTATTATATAAATAAGATAAATAAAAACTATAACAAATAAACTAGTGTTACCTTTCCAACGGTATTAATCTTAGCTCGTTTAAATATGTGCAGGTGTTGCAAGATAATAGATATTGATACTTGTTATATATAACAATAGGTATTACATTCCTATATATTAATTCTGCACGACACTATATTATTTAAAGTAAATGTAAAAAAATAACTGTTTTCTATGTATTGCTTGATTTTATTAATTTAAAATAATTAATTTTTGTATTTGTTTAGTTATGGAGGAGCAAATGTTGGTGACCAGATGAAAGATTTAGATCGCGGATGTCATTTGTTAGTTGCAACACCAGGCCGTTTATTGGACATGATTGAACGTGGAAAAATTGGTTTAGATTATTGCAAGTACCTGGTTTTAGATGAAGCAGATCGTATGCTTGATATGGGATTTGAAGTTCAAATTCGCAGTATTTTGGAGAAAGAATCTATGCCAAGAACTGGCGACAGACAAACACTTATGTTCTCTGCTACTTTTCCTTCCCCCATTCAAATGTTGGCAAGAGACTTTTTAGATAATTATATCTTTTTAGCTGTAGGAAGAGTTGGATCTACTTCTGAAAATATAACCCAAAAGGTACATTTTAAAAAGTTTGTTTAATATTATATTGACTATAGAAGTAATTTTATTCTTCTATAAATAAGTTTTCTTTTTAACATTGATTGAATTTTCAGGTGGTTTGGGTGGAAGAACATGACAAACGTTCGTTTTTATTAGATCTTCTCAATGCAGCACATTTAACTCAACCTTCAGCAGAAAGTTTGACACTTGTTTTTGTTGAAACTAAAAAGGGGGCAGATTCTTTAGAAGAATTCCTTCATAATGAAGGGTATCCAGTCACTTCTATTCATGGTGATCGTACTCAAAGGGAACGTGAAGATGCATTAAGACAATTCCGTTCCGGTAATACACCAATATTGGTAGCGACATCTGTTGCAGCTCGTGGTTTGGATATTCCACATGTTAAACATGTCATTAACTTTGATTTACCTTCCGATGTTGAAGAATACGTCCATCGTATTGGTCGTACAGGCCGTATGGGTAATTTAGGTTTAGCCACATCTTTTTTCAATGACCGCAATAGGAATTTAGCATCGGCTATGCAAGATTTGTTGATTGAAGCTAAACAAGAAGTGCCATCATGGTTAGAATGCGTTGCAGCTGATGGTAGGTCCACAAGTTCTGGACGTAGAGGTGGCAAGGGTCGTTTTGGAGGAGGCAGTAGTTTTGGTTCCCGAGATTACCGACAACAGTCTGGATCCCAAAGAAACCAAAGATCAAATGGAAATGGGCCATATGGTAATAACGGATTCTCTGGGGGAGGTAAGTTTCAGACTTGTTAAACTTTTTTTAATTGTATGAAATTAAATTTCAAAACTGCTAACGTTACATTGATTTATGGCACTCCTTCTTAGTCCTGAGTCTCTGCCTTTATTAAATGAATGATTTATTTTGTCAAGTTGATATTCTTATACAGATCAACTCAGATTTTGGATATAACGATTTTCTTCACATTCATGTATATATTTATGTATATTGATAAGAGTAACATATTAATTTATGTATTAAAAAATATGAATTTCATCGCTATTTTTTTGTATTATTGCAGGTGGTTATTATGGTGGCAATGACAGAGGAAATTATGGAGGAAATTATAACAACTCCAGTAGTATACATGATGACTGGTGGGAAAATTAGTAATTTTACTTGTATTTCAAGGCCCCTTAGTTTACAATCCAGGATGTCATTTATTTACCCTGTTATATTTAGGGCATTATAACTATTTTAAATGAATATTTTCTTTTCGCTTTTATCACTTCATGATTTGTTACGAATTTGGAATATTGTTATCCTGGATAGGTCAATTTCATATGGACCCAAGTTAGTTAAACTACTTATAATGAATATTTAATACTAATTGTAGGTGACTAGGTCACTTTAGTAATCAATTTTAAGAATCTGCAATTTATTTTTGCACGTCTTCCCAATATTAGACGTGAATTTTTAATTCAATTTTGCTATCCCAATTAACCGGTAGCGCAGAGCTACATGAAGTCTATAATTTTTGACAAAAAAAAAACTGAACTAAACTGAGACGTAAAATTTTGTTTTGAGCCAAAACTGAGGAACTAATAACTGCATAATTTGTTTGTCATGCATGTGTGTTTTTTTGGTGTATGTTTGTTTTGGCGTGTGTTCTAGTCACACAGACATGACTAAAAGGGTCCATGGCTCAAGAAATAAAGTTGCAGTTACAGCTGTTTAGGCGCTAAGAGTATTCTTGTATGCGACTGTGATATTACCGATCTTATAATACGTATAGTTATTTATGGACGGCACAAAACTCGGATATTTGTACGATTGTTATTAGCGGCAGTCGTTATAGACCATTGTGAATAAATCTTAGCGTGGATAATAAGTTATTAATGTATTTAATAATAATAAAAATAGGTTAACTAGGAACAAATTATGGTAAATATCGGTATTCTTTTTTGCAACCGTTTTAAAAAATGATTTTGAGATAATAATTTGATGAGTAAAACACTAATATCTGTTTATGGTGGTGTATTTGTTTTCATTCGAAAATTTTCCGAAATTTAAAATGAAGACTTAAATATTTAAATAAATAGGTAAAATGTATTTTATTGATCCAATTTTAATATTTTCAATATCATAGTTTAAATAAAATATGCTTTAAAGTGTTAGTGTGGGCACCTATTTTGTGCCTGGTTGGTGTAAATCTCTACTGACAAGTATCATATACAAACGTGATTTGTCAATATGTTATATCATTGTCGTTTTATTGCCTCTTCATAAATATGTGTATTCATTCATTCATTAATTTGATCCTCATTCATATATACACTTTTAAATATAATTTTTAATTAATGTATGTAGTTTAAACTTTTAATGTTAAGGAACTATTTAATATCCATTTTAATTAACCTAATATTTTAATTAAGTATTATGTTATTTACTGTTTTTAATTGTGATGGAGTTTCGATTTTTTTTACATGAAGTAACTGACAAGTAATATAATTGAAAATACTGTACCTATAAAGTTGAGTTTCCATAAAAAATGATAATATTTTATGTCAATTGTCGGCATTGTTTTTATGAAATGTTTGCAATAAAGAATGTGTGTACTTAAACATTCATAAACTATTACAAAGTGTGAACAAAACATTAACATTTTTAATAGCAAGTATGACCATGAAGGTAAATTTGCCTTATATTTTGATAGAAACAAGTATGTGGGTAATATCGAGGATCGAATAGAGATTTAACGTTCAGTAGTAATTGGTTATTTTAAAGTGTACTCCTGTGATATGGTTAGAAAATTTGTGCCTATTCTAACAGAATGTGTTGTCACATTCTAAATGAACGTGAATAAATGTTTGTAATAATTGAGCTGTGACTGCAACCATCTTGTTTGTATTTCTCTTATACTACATAATAATTTTTCTTTTAAATTATTAAGTAGTTTAGGGAAGTGTGTTGTTATGTTGATACCTATAGGGATGGCAAAATATGTACTACTTTTGACATTTGCCAGGAGTATTTAATAATTTAATGCATTTACAATATGTTCTGGTAGAAAATGCCAAGGCATTATAATAATAAATTTATTTAAAATGTGGAATGTAGTTTTATGTTTTCTCCATTTAACAACTCCATTTGGTTTAAAAAAATTCGGCATCATACAATACATTTCGGGTTTATGGAAATAAATATTATGTTTACAGTAACTGAACTACTGGTGGTGGTTATACATGTTTCATAAGCCAACATAGTACCTACTTATTTAAGATTTGGCAACAAATTCAACAATATTTTATTTTAAATTTGTGTCTGCTAGACAGTGCAGTGTCCTTTCATGACCATTTTTGGTTACAGAACAAACCTAGCTCGACAGATTTGTATTTTTTTTTTTACCCATTGTAATATAGTTTATAAACTACGCACCTTACAAACAACTATACACTTGTCTATGCAACTTTAAATACCGCCGTGTATTATTTTTGTTACTGTTGCCATCTTAAGGAATTTTATATAACTCGCTTGGGCACAACAGATATCTGTTATTATTGATACACTAGCGGCACTTTTACTGCTTCGAGAACTAAATGACCAATAGCCAATAGGAAACTAGCATCATTTTGTGTTTTCGACATAACACCCCCTGGTGGTGATTTGCCTGTTTGAAATGTAGTGTTTCACTGTCACTCAGTCAATATTGCAGTGACTTATTTAGACAGTAGTAATGCTACTAATCCATAGAAGGCAGAAAGTTTGTAAAAGTCAAATTCCTTTTTACCGTGCATTTTGTTGCATGATTAAATAGTAACAGTAGTAAGTAAGCTACTATTTCATAGAGGGAAAAACCATTACGAAAAAATGCTTTATTTTTATTGTTTAAAACAAATTAGTCAAACATTACTTTGAAAATTCACCTAAAAAAAGTAACAATATAGAGATGTTAAGAATTTTTATAGTGTAATCGAAAAAAAAATAGTTAAAGTATGCTATGACAAAAATCGGCATGTCTTTACTTAAAACCACTATTTATTTCTTAATGTCAAATTGACGTTTGTCAAAAATGTTGTCCAAACAAATCATGGCTTTTCTTTTAGAATCCTACTTTAGAAATGAAAATAAAACAGTAAACGGTGAATGGCAATATTCCTGTTTTGAAGAATTATAAAAGAAAAGCTTTAAATTGTTTGGAAAACATTTTTGACAAACGTCAATTTGACATTAAGAAATAAATAGTGGTTTAAGTAAAGACATGCCGATTTTTGTTTATGGCTTACTTTTGCTAATTTTTTTTTTTTTTTGGATTACACTCTATTAGAATACAATGAAAGCTTATTCTACGTGGAGGATATAAAAAAGTCAGTTTGGAAAATAGTTAGTATTGGTAAAGTCTATTACTATTTAAAAATGTAGTCAAAGTTTTGAAATATTTCTGAAGGAGATACACAAATAATACTTTGTATTGTATGTAAAAAGAATTTTTATATAATTCTGGAAAAACGTCACACTCACAATATAGACACAATAGAGATAGTTTGCTTCCTAAATAAAACCTTAAGGTTGACCTGGTTGACGCTGTTTAACGTTTTAGAAAAAGTAAATGGCATAAATTTACGATCACCTCTGTGAGGCTCAACAAGAAGTGAACTCACGTTGGAAGCTAAATTTAGTGATGATGATTTTCTTACGTACAGAGAATATATTTATTGTTTAGTTTGTTCAATTTTCAATTTTAATTTAATAATTTTTTATGTATTATTTAGTGGATGAGGGCTTTTTTTAATATAATTTAAATCCAGTTCTGGTTTTATTTGAAAATTGATTTTTTTTTTCATATTTTTCAAATTTATACAAATTGTTAATAAATTATCTTGCGGAGAGCTCAAATATTTCGGATTCATATTGAATTTTTCCGCATGCGAACGCCACCGCAAGCGTATCCGACAAAAACATAGGTACCACCCCGGTCGCTAATTGATGCACATCACATGCTCGGCGGATTCGAGGGCGCTCGGCTCCACTCCAACTCGACCCACCCCAACTGCCCGACGCCAGCCACCCTCGCCTATCATCCACACGCGCCGGCGGCGCTGAAATATTAAGTTATAAGCGAGGGCGTCGGTCGCGCGCGGATAGCTGATCTAGATACCGCCGCTGCTCGCACCTACCGCTAACTGCAGAACATTATTCGCAGTCTCGCACGCTTTTCTCTCGCCACGGATGCCAACCCACCCACCTTCGATTGCTTTTTGGATTGCGTTTCGTGCACGCACCGATTCAATTTAAAAGAGAAACCCATCATAAAAAAATGAAACGCGTCCATGGCTAAATTAGTCAAAAGTTGACTAAATGAATCAAAATGGATGATTCAAACTATCATCCAAACTTTTGTGGACAATAATGTGAAAACAATCAGTTAAATGTAACGAGCTACGAATGTTTTAAAGAGGGCTTGTATTTCTACTTTTATGACTAAGTAATGAGAAACAAAATCATCATTTTTAGGAAAAAGAGAAATAAAAAAAAATAAAAAACAGAAGTAATCAGCGAAATAATTTGACAAACAATATTATAGAACCAGTGGATTTTGGACTTTACCAGAAATATATAATACAAACGATTGGTATGCCATGATTTAAAAAAAAATAAAGAATAAAACAAGAAAACATATTAATATTTAAAAAATGCATGAACTGGTGGAAAAGAACAGAAAATATTTATACATACCATGAGAAGAAATTCAGGGAATGATACAAAACAGAAAGAAATGGCGACTCAACATCACTCAGCTTACACCTTAATCCTCAAGGTATTGGACATAGAAGAAGTGGAGGAACATATCTGTATAAATAAAAGAAAACCTAAGAACATAAATAAAACAAAATTGAATAAAATGTCTTCATTTTATAAATGAGAAAAAAAAAGGAATTAAAGTAAGCCTTGATTGATTTTTCTTGGCTGTAAAAATTTGAAACAACACAAAAAATGACCGAAACTTGTATTTGAGACGCGCTGTATACGTACACGTATGCAGAATCGCTCGCGGTGGTAATAAACGTGGGATTAACGCGCGCTTTTTTTTCGTCGTTTTTTGATCGACTATTATAAATCACGAATGCGCGGCGGCCGCGACTGCAGTAATATTTTTACGACCCGAAGCGTACGTGAAGTAGAATTATAGTTTAATATGTTGAAAATATAAATATATGTGCACGTCCAAGCGATGTACGCTACGCACGAAAACCGTTTCAGCAAAGAAATCCACGTTAAAAAAAACAATGAATGAATAAAAAAATTGCAAAGTAATTAGTTAAGACAACGCTAAGCCAAATAGATCTTCTCTACGTATCTAGATAAAGGTAATTGTGAGGGAATTTAAAACAATTGAAAATATTGTTTTATTCAACGCGACGTAGGCTTCTCGATATGTCCAAATTGAAATAAATCTAAATTACAAAAATATTCATAATACCTATAAATTGAAACAAAAGAAAACTATTGACAACTGGATATTTTTGAGCGGATATAGTAATCTACCAAAAGATTTATGGCAAAAAAGTCACGACTTAACAGTTTCAGAATGTTATTTATTTTAATTGTAATAAACAATTCTTATATTTTAAAGAATTCGTTTTAAAACGTCATCGCTATGTGCATTGGATTCGCAAGCATTTTAAAAAAATTTATTGTTACATTTTTTTAATGAGTTTATTATTATCGGTGATTTTTTCAAAGACATCACAAAATTCCCCTAACCCATCTCTTGAAAACTGATCGTGGATGACGCAAACGTAAAAATAAATCAAGAATCGTCGAGTGTCTGGTGGAAAAGACTCGTTCGGTTTTGAATCTGGCACAGAACGGATCAGAGCGACAGTTCCCCTTTAAAACAGCTTTAAACGCCCGTAATTAATTATATACCTATATATATTTCTCGCCGAGCCATTTTAATAATAAATAAATGGATCGTTTCTAATACGACACTTTTTACCAACTTATCTACGTCCCGTTCGTCACAAAAATCGCATGTGTGGAAAGAAATATCATAGTGGGCGATACAATCAAACGACTTGTCTCAAGTACATCCCACGCCGCACCGTCGCGATCTTAGTTTTTTATTCGAATTTTCCGGAAAAAAATGGACGATTTACGACCGAGATTGATTTTTGAGGATTTACAGGGATTTTAGAACAACTGAGAAATTGCTATGTTTTCACGTTGAAACTGGTTGATTCAAATTTTAACACCCAACGGAAGCCAAACATATAGTACTGGTGCAACAAACAACATGCAACATACGCATTCCAAGCGTTAATCTCGTTAAAAGTGTATTTAATTAAGTTGAAACTGGTTGGGGTTGTGGGTTTTGGGATGGGCGGGGCCATTTATACATCCAAGTTGTCGATTTTCGATGGTCAAAATTTGGGAAATTTTCATTGTTCAGTTTAGCTTATAAATTATAACATTTTTTAAACTGTCTCCTTTACAGAGTATGTTTTGATGTAAAATTAAATGACCGTCTTCTTTTCATGGAATCATGTGTGGATCCTGAAGAGGTTAATAAGTAATATTAATACATTGGTCATTTCCATAGTAATCATTATCTGAAACTCATGTACAGCTCCACCTCTCGGTGAACGCCGTAACACCAGCAGCCGTACTGACGACGGGTTTATTCGCCCAGAAACTAACATTAGTCAACGGAGGTGAGTGTTCAATGCACATCAAGCTTGTTATGTCGAAGTAATAATTATATTGGAAATTGAAAGGTTTTCTATAAAAACGTGTTTTAATTTAGCAATTTTCTGAACGAACCATTTTATTGTATTGTTATTACAGAAATTTTGGATTTCAATTTTATTTAAACATCAAACAAGAACGAAATAATTGCAAACTTGATTTGCATAAGGGCATAAGGATACGGAAAGAAGATGTTAAATGTCAAAGACGAAATTGGATTTGACACATACATATTTAAGTAGTAAGCTAAGACAAACGTTTGTGTAAAGAAAATAATTCATAGCAATCGTGCTAACGTTTTTACAACTTTATATTTCACATTTATTTGTGATTTTTTGTCTAAAATTATATATGGGAAAAATTCATATATTAACATTTGCTCAGCATTTGTTTTCCAAGCTATGGTGCTTCTGTCAGTTTTAAAATGTATTCTCAAATACTGTTGGGATTTGTAGTATAAATTTGTTGTAGAAATTGATCAACAATTTTCATAAATTTTTAAAGCTTGCCTTGTACATACATGACTGATCAAAATCGAAATACTTATTGCAGCATCCGCGAACGGGGGTTTTATTTTAACAGAAATAAATTTCTTTGTAGTTTTTCCCAGGCGCTGGGGTGCGAAATGTTAAATCAATACCTCGCACTCGTCTCAAAAAAATAATAATAAAATAGTTTGATCTTCAGTAAACGGGCGTTAATTAAAACGCATCTCTTAGATTTTTTTTACGGTCGGCACTCTCGTTATATTTTAACGCGAAAATCCCGAACAAAGGAATAAAAGCCGTCGTCGAATTGCCGTCGCGATGCGCATTTTATCGAATCGTCGCCTTCTTTCCACGCGTATCGGAGACGGATCAACGACGATTTTCGGGCAATCAACGTCATTTTCAGGACGAACGTCAGTCACGGTCGTTATTGCCGTTCCGCAGTGGTGCAGATGAAGAAATCCGAGGTGGCATCGTTGGCCGCAACTATTATAGCCGCGCGGTTAGCATTAACGGCGTGCGGAGGCAGTGTCAGGGCAGGGGGTGATGAGGGTATAGCGCGAAGCAGTAATCAGACTGCCGGCATTGGGGTGGCGGTCGGAATTGGGGGGATGAGAGCGCTCAACTACGCCGCGACGCTCGGGTTGACCTGCCGCCACGCTCACTACGTTTATATGTCGTTCTTTCATCGAAAATTTTACCATTTTAATCGTTTTCAAACGGAAAAATTGATTATTTTATCGTTCAAATCGTTTGTCTTTCATAACAAACATTACAAAAAATATTTATAATGTAGAAATTAAAAAAAAAATGTAATGTATTATTAATATAATTTTTAAAGTAAATAATAATACGAGTTGTGTGACGTCATTTAATCCTAAAATACTGTAATATTATGGCATATCAAATAATGATATTTATAAGTGTAAATGTCATAGCAATCAAACGAAATAACAAAACGGCTTTACTTCATTTACATTAATTAATTTAAAAAGATGCATGTTCCCTTGAGTTTTAAATGTTCGACGAAAAAGAAATACTTTAGAATCAAATTTCGAAAACAATCCACGAATATTTGAAATTTCGAATGTGAAAAGCTCAAGATTTCTAATCCATCATGCATATTAAGAATATTATACTCGTATTTTGGACGCTTTTTGTAATTTATAAATCAAGCAATAATTTATAATTTTCACCAATAATCTAGCTTCTACTGTGATATTAACATAGTCAGGAGAATAAAATATCAACAAGGGTTGAATATTTATTTAGTTGGTAATATGTATATAAAATACTGCGTTTGATTGTAATTTGACAGATCACATAGAATTTGAAATGAAAATCATGGCCTGCTCTGAACTTTTTACTTTCGATGACCGGTACATCTCGATAAGCCTGTATATATAGGTGTCCCAACAAGAGCGCCGGATTTAAATTTGCCGCCATTTTGTTAATACGAGTTGTACGGTGATTTTTTTTTGACAGTTGTGACGTACAGACCACGCGATTTAAGAATATGGAGAACAACGAACAACGTTTAATTATTGTAAAAACACATTACAAAAATGGTGAAAGTTTTGCGAAAACAGTTCGCCAATTACGTCAAGTTAAATGTTAACGGAGTTTTTGTGGCCCGAATTGGATGTAATTGATGTGGAGGACATGTTTTTCCAACAAAACGGTGCGACCTGCCACACAGCACGTGAAACATTGGTGTAACTGCAGACCAAGTTTCCAGGCCGTGTCATTTCTCGATTTGGCGATCAACATTGGCCACCAAGATCGTGCGATCTAACACCGATGGACTTCTTTCTTTGGGGCTATGTGAAGGAAAAGGTGTATGCGAATAAGCCTGAAACAGTTGAACATCTTAAAGAGGAAATACGGCGCGTTATTGGTGAAATACAGCCACATTTATGCGAAAACGTTATTCAAAATTTCAACAAAAGAATAACCCTGTGCCAGAGGTTTCGTGGCGGCCATTTGCCTGATGTTGTATTTCACGTTTAATCGGAACTATTTTTCTTTATGTTGAAATAAAAATGTTTGCTTAATTTAAAAAATAAATGTGTTTTTCTTTAAAAGTAAATCCGGCGCTCTTGTTGGGACACCCGTTAGTTTGTAATTGTAAAAATGTATCAATTTGGAGCTTTTTGTTCTTTGTATGCGAATGCGAGAGGGTTCTTTTCAGCCGCTAGATGGCACTGATCGAACGATAATTATGTATTAACGTCTTCGACTTGAACGGTTTGGGCGGATCGAGAGCTTTGCAGCAAAATAAAAACTTAAAAATGTAACGACAAACTTCTTTAAATTCTAATTGTTCCGATTTGAAATTTCACATTTCGATTTGTGAGCCTCGTATCGAAAAACAAGCGACGATCGAATTAGAACAATGGATGAAGCTCGACTCGTCGATAAAATCAAACGTTCGTCCGTCGGCGGTTTTCCAATCGATAATTGCATTTTTTTCTCGCACCACAGATGACATAGATAATTTTCGTAAATATAGAATCGTGCATAGTATTGCGAAAATTCGAGCGAACCTTGCGATATTAATAGTTGGCTGCCATGTAGACGCGGTGACGGCGAGCTGGCGTCCGGGCGCGCGTGCCGCCTATCGACGCCCGTCAGCACGCCGGTTGAGAGAGCAAAGATCGCACAAAAAACAAAAAATATTTTCCACGAACGCCAATTTTAAAAGGAAACGTTGTAAAGATCGAGCAAATCAGAAAAAAAAATAAAAATTTTAATTGCAAAATGAAAATAGTCGAGAATATAGAAAATTATTTGTTTATTATTAATTTTTTTCATTTTTGAGACTATAAATGGTTGGATTAAAAACAAAATACTATAATGAAATAAGTCAATATTAATATATAATGAAAAACTCAATTTGCATTGAGAACGTAACCATCGAAAGACTAAAATTAGTTTCTGTGTTGTTAGTCGTCGTCATTCAGCTTTGTGAATAGTCAGTGCTGGTCGAGAAATTGATTGTAAGGTATTGCTTTCGATTGACGCACATTTTTACGGGGCTTTTCGAGAGATAAAACTTTTTTTAATATAGTAAATAAATTTTCGATTACGGAGCGAACTCAATCGACAGACGTAGTTGATATATTTTTATTATAGGTAGGGCCAGCATTGTTTGTAATTGAATATTTCGTATACATATTCCCACCCACAAAAAATAGCTCTTAGTGAAATCAGTAATTAAAATTAAAGGAAATTGAAAGAGATTATTTTGTTATTGACAAATAAATTAGGACGAATATACGGTGCTACTGTTACTTTTTTGTAGATTTCAGTTGAATTGGTTTTAAAATCGATTTTAGTAAAAATTATACTTTTTTCGTTGGCAACATTGATTACATTCAGGGCCACCACTTTAACAATTAAATGCTGGCAGTGTCAATTTGACAAGCAAAAAGCGGCAAACAACGAATACTATAGAATTTGGTTGGTCATTTTCAAAATGCGACACAGACAATCATTTAGAATCACTCTGCAGTAGGTAATCTAACATAATTCTTTCATTCAGAATTTTTATCATGGAGCTATCGAAGCAAATTATAATTACACGATCATTTGGCAAAAATCGAGAAATAAAATCGCACACAACCGAAGCTAGATTTTTGAATATCCATCGCTAAAAAAATAGAATTACATTTAAAAATACTTCATTTCAAAATTAAATTTTGAATTATACCAATTTATAGCGAAATAATTTTTGTTTTCTATTGAAAATATTAGTAATTTTGTCGATTTTTTAAAAATTTTTCACGAAAAACCGTCGAAGAAAAACCGTCATTGTTTTCTTGACAAAATATTGAACGCTCGTACAGAAACGCTTCGATTCGAATCGAAAATCAACCTTTCCGAACGCACGACTCGCCGATCCGACGTGACGACCGAGCGAGACGGCGAATGCGGAAGCATCTGCGCGGGGAGCGAGATGGAAGTGTTAAAGTATTAGCGGCAGCGAGCACGCGATATAAAATAAAACCCGCACACGACTACCACCCGTGACACGTCTCTACGCGCCTTGCTTTGCACAATTACTCATTTTTCTCACCGGGATTTGCGCGTCGCACATTCACAGGTATTTGGGCGACGTTTGGATTTAAAGGAGAGAGGAGGAGATTTTTATGCTCTTTTGCGTTCGCATCGTGCACCAGTCGTCGCGGTTAAATTGGCGTCTCGTCGCGCAAAATGGAACAAAACGTCCCTGTATGGAAATGAGTTCGGTTGGATTGTTGGAGGTTGCGGTGGCGACAAATTCGTAATTTTCATTGGAACGCCAAGAACGAATAATTTGTGTCAATAATAATGACGATCGAAAATACTTTTATGTAAAATTTCATCGGAAACGGAATGCCAAAAGGACGTATTTTAAGACCTACATTATTCTTGATGTATGTACAGTCTAGGTCAGATAAATGTGGTACAAACATATGATGCTCCTCATATGTTTGTTTCAAAACGGCTTTTATCCATCAATTTCCTCTACTAGCTTTTAGATGGCATCACAGTCTTCATTTTGAAACACAACTTTTGGCACCATGTAGAAGTTTCAAAACAGTTTTTATCTTTACCTATTTTAATGATGAAAATCAGCAATTGTTTCAAAACGGCTTTTATCCATCAAGACTACTCATGGTTTTTATAGGTATCAAGATCATTTCTCAAAAGCTGAAAACTTTGAATTCCCTTGCGCCCATGACGGAAAAACTTACAAATGTATAAAATTATCAAAAAATGACA
>JAFFZR010021920.1:0-16282 GCA_018397195.1 Lethrus apterus | reverse complement strand
GTATTTTAATTCTTTCAACCTTTTTGACGTGAAAAGAAGACGTTCATATACTTATACTTATTTAAATGAATTATACTTTAGAGTATAATTCTTTTTTCGCGGTTTGAATAATCATAATTCAACACTGTTTGCAAAAATACGACTTCTACTATTCAACTGTGAATAAGTAGTAACAGTAATTAGTTAACCTCAAAACTTTTTCAAAATTAAACAAAAGGAAAGGACTGTGAATAACATATCACTTTAAAGTTTAGCCTAAACGTTCGATAAAATAACACTCTGAGCGTCGTTCTTTTCCCCTTCTCTTTGTCACAGTTTTAAAGTTGTTGTTTACTCCAGAGCGACGTTCTAGAACGCAGCCTTGGAATAGCAATTCAATTCAATTCAACGTAATACTCCACTTAGTTTTCTATCAAAATAAGCTTTTTTAGCACCAGCTGTAAATAATTTATACCTTTTCAGTTTTAACATATTGTTAAAAAGTAACTTTTTTAATACAAAACGCCAATTTTGGCCTGTTATTTATCAAATTTTCTGTGAATTCAATCAAGTGTATGTGGGACAAACAACACAACGTCTTAAACAACGTATCACAGAACATAAAAGCGATGTTAAAACATACAGTCTATGCTTTAGCATATGTTTTTACCACAAATCATCATACTGATTACAATAATGCAAAAATTTTAGATATCAATGATAATTATAAAGAACGTACATTTATAAAGATGTGTTATATATTTAACACACCCAATATTATGAATTTCAAGAAAGATAAAGAAGGACTAAAATTAATTTACGCTGGACTTTTTGCACATTACAAAATGTAATTTTGTTGTTAATTATCAAGTAAACCTTTTTGTATTTTTACAAAAAGTTTTTATGGTATATACACAGTGGGCCAAAAAACGGAACAAAATTTGTACGCTCATATAGTGAAAAGCCCAATTTTTATAGATAAGATGAAGCGCTTTTGCTCTAAAGAGATAGCACCAACTCAAAAGTTCTGCGTCGTGACAAGAAGGCATGTAAAAATTCTGGTTTTTAAGAAATTTATTGTTTTGAAAAGTATTAACATAAACAAAACTATCTCAATTATAAGTTTACAGATATGGTTCAATATGCTTCCCATTCTTACAATCTCCTTCTCCAGTGCCGAAATGCAGAAGCTATTTGTCTCTGGGTCAACTGATTCCAGCATTCCGTTATTCGTTTGTTTGGATGATTAATATCGCGAATTCGTGTTCTCTTTAAATAGTAAACTATCATTTAATTGTTTATTTGTTTTGACTAATTCATTTACGAGTTTGCAATATACTTATTCATTTAAAATTATCACATTTGTGTTTTATGCTTACACACTAGACATCAGAATAATAAACCTTCATAAGCATACAAAAAATAAAAATAAATGCAGTCGTAAGTACATTCAAAAGAGAAAAATCATAGTGTTTAAAGTTAACACTTGACAAAAAGAAAAGTCAGTTCAAAAACCGGGAAACAAATATCACAGCAATATGTATTTAAAAATTTACTATCATAAATCATAAGTATTATTAATGACTATAACTAAGCATGATTAGTTCGTTTAAGTTTAAGCCTAGTATTTCCAAACTTCTTAACGTCGTTTTGAAGATCTGGACACTACGACCATTAAAGATATCCTGACGATTAATATGAGCCGTAGTGACTCTAAAAATTTAACTAATTCGATATATTTTCATCTGGATGTCTGTTTGTATAATTGTTATCAACATTTAACGTTACACTTCACAGGTGTCATAATTTATTGGCTTCTCGTTGGTTTCTGGACTTAGCAAGCTATTAAGCTGAATTTCTTTACTATTCGTCGAACTAGTAATATTGCTCTGATATAATCAGGATATTGTTTTACGGACATATTATTTGAAAATAATCTGCTAAGAAGTAAAATTTTATGAGATTATAGGTAATATGTGAAACAACTTATTTTTCTGTCCAAACGATCCGACCCCACTGGATTTTTGTTTTAATAATTTTATATTTGTCATGTATTTTACATGTGTTGATCCATATTGACAGTGATTGTTTTTATTATACCATCAATTAGCCATCATTTAATCATCTTGATTGTTGAATTATTTAATGCATGTGTGCTAAAAGTCTATTTGCGTTTTGGTTATCCCAATATTTTTCTTTCAAAATTCCAATATAATTAATAGTAGGAATTAAATATGATTTTGGTTTCGTTTTATTTCAATTTTTTTTTTTTTTTTTTTAAGTTTTCAATCGAGATTATTTTCCCAAATTTTTATATTCATGGTGTTGATATTCAATATTCCGTACCTAATATTTATAATTATTTTGTGGATTCTTTTCGTAATAATGTTCCTCTATAGTAATTTGATTGGGGCTTTTGACTTCTTCTTATTGTGCTTGAACCTATTGCAGTTGATTTAATTTTGGATTTTTGGTGCAAACACATTTCTATTTTATAATCTGGTTGTCCACATCTACTTCGCTCGAAATTGTTAGAACTATTTTTTTATAAAAATGAAACATTATTTGGCTTCATACGGAATGGGAATGGGATTTTGTTCGTTTTAGGTAAGTATTTATTAAAACATTCTCTATTGAAACATATGCCTTGGCGTTGGATTGAAACTGTTTATTCACTGTGGCCTACAGGGTGACTTAATTAATGGATATCATATACTGAAATGAATTTTTCATGTATTGTGTCTCAAAATTATTTTCCTAATTTAGTTGTGGCGGATAGTTCTTTGAATAAAATTTATTTCTTACATAATTATAATTTTATTTCTCTAGTACCAATTTCAGTGACTCTTCAAATAAACTTTTACATCTTATATTCTTATATTTTATTATACAGTGACCGGCATAAATGTTGCAACATATGGGAAATTTTTGTATTATTGAAATATGGTAAAATTCATTCAGCATGTCCACAAACCCAAAAATTCGTTTTGTCACATGTCACGTGACCACTAGTATGGCGGGCAATTTAAAAAAATATGCTACTAATTTGCAAAAAGTGAGGTTAGATGAGATGATATCCCAAAAAGTTATTTGAAAAAGTTGCTAAGAATTCAAATAAATTTTACTAAATAATAAGCAATAGCGTGGAGCAAATAAGAATACAGATGCTTGTTAAGCATACAAACAATTTAAAATTTATTTATATCTGCTTTATGCTGAAAACCTAGTTTTCACCTTTAACTCTGTTAGTTATATAATAATTGACAAAATTGTTTAATTATCAACCAAGTTCAGAGAGTTTACTTCTGTTGAGCTGCTAATACCAAAAAAAGGAACACGTAATTTAGTTTTAAAAAAAATTGACAAAACTGGGGTTTTTAATTTTTTTTTAAATATGTTTACAAAAATTTGCACATGAATTTTGAATTTTAAGCAACTTTTTCAAATAACTTTTTGGGATATCATGTCATCTAACCTTACTTTTTGCAAATTAGTAGCATATTTTTTAACTTACCCGCCATACTAGTGGTCACGTGACATGTGACAAAACGAATTTACTTGTTTGTGGACATGCTGAACCTATCCCCCAAAACGAATTTTACCATATTTCAATAATAAAAAAATTTCATATATGTTGCAACATTTATGATGGTCACTGTATACAGGCTGTTCAAAGTTATCAGCGCACTATTGCTATCTTCGTTATTTTTGGAGCTACAGAGTCAGTTAAATTAGTAAAGATGCAGTGATTTTTCCTCTGATTGTAATGGTCCACACAAAAAAACAATTGCGCATCACAATTCAGAACCAACTCAGATAATTAGATTTTTTTAAATGGAACACCTGTATATTTATGTAGCAGTCGGTAGAAAATGAAATTTTGCACAAAATCTTCTTATACTACTATATTCCAGAAATGAAAAACAAAAGAGCTACGACGTTATTAATACAGGTCACCGCACATGGGATAACTTCGTTAGCAGAGAAGTTAGTCAATACATCAAAAATGTGTAGTTTTTTTGATTACAATGGCATACTCAAAAAACAATTGTCAGTCGCATTTTCGAACTGCTTGCTTTGATACACATTTACTTATTTTATATTAAAATTTGACCTTTCATCTTACGTTTGTACAGGTGGGCAAATTTCGATGTTTTCATAGGGAATTTCGATAACCTTAAAAGATACAAAAAACCCTATCATCCGCGATCGCTTTTTTTGGAGAAAAATTCAATGGTGAAAACCAAAGTTTGCTATCGTCTTTTGTTTTCGAGTTATGGGCAAAAATTCGGTTTTTTCAGTTTTCGTTTTATGGCTATATCTTGTTTATCTAGAAAAATGAAGGAAAATAATGTGCACATTCTTTTGAACAATATTAACATGTATGTCCAATTTTTAATTATCATACATTTTTTTCAAAAATTCATACTTTTCAAGGTCAGATTTATATTGAATATTCAAATTGACGTCCGTCATTCGCAACACACAGTTGACATCGCTTTAAAACACTCCGAACTGACTGACGTTGATGCAAAATTAACACACTATATAACATTTCCTCTTATTTCGTTCATATTATTATTAGTATTTTTAAATGGGGTTATATTATGGGATTGCTGGTTTAGTGGCTTAGTGAGTAGGCTAGTAACTAATCTCAAGGTCCAGGGTTCAAGTCTTAGTGGCGGACTTATTATAGTTATCAAACTTTATTCGCCTACTACGCAAAAATGAACATCTGACCTTGAAAAGTATGAATTTTTGAAAAATCTGTATGAAAATGTTATATATTGTTGAAAAGGGAATAAAATTCTCTTTTTAGTTAAGCCACAGCCAACTATGAGTTCCATATAAAAAATTACAACTTTACGTCACAACTCGAATTTGGAGAACTTTTTTAAAAAACTAACAACGCCATTGCATTCTTTTGAGTACGCCATTGTAATCAGTAGAAAAAATTACACATTTTTGATGTATTGACCAACACCGTAGCTTCTCTATTAATGTCGTCGTAGCTCTTTTGTTTTTCATTTCTAGGATATAGTAATATAAGAAGAAAGTAATATAAGGGAAAGAAGTGAAAGTATAAGAAATACATGTGGATTAGAAGACATTAATGACTGGGTATCAAACAGAAAGAAAGAGTGGAATGAACACATAAATAGGAATGACGACAGGAGAATAGCAAAAATTGCTCGTGATAAATTACCACGGGGGCGCAGGAGCGTAGGGAGTCCTCGAAAGAGATGGAGCGACAACCTGAATGCAGAGCAATAGGCAAGTGACGAAGAATAAACAGGCGATTCGCCTAAAGTCAAGAAGGAAGAAGAAGAAGATTTTGTGCAAAATTTCATTTTCTACCGACTGCTACATAAATGTACAGGGTGTTCTGTTTAAAAATCTAATTATCTGAGTTGGCTCTGAAATGTGATGCGCAATTGTTTTTTTGTGTGGACCATTACAATCAGCGGAAAAATCACTGCATCTTTGCTAATTTAACCGACTTTGTAGCTCCAAAATAACGAAGATACCAACAGTGCGCAGATAACTTTCAACACCCTGTATACAGAGTGGCCCACCGAAAACGAAACAGATGCGTTTTCAGGTATTTAGACGCTTTTTTTAAAGAAACGCTTAGCTATTTGTTGTCACCTAGTTGCAACCCTAAAAGAGGGGGAAGTTCACCATAACATTTTTAAATGGAAAATGGCATTTTCATTTTCATTTGAATCGATGGGCTTTACAGATGTGTTTGAATTTTTGAATTCTGATCATTACTTCCCGAGTTAATGAGCTTTGAATATTCAAACTTTCTTCATTTTTTATGTCACCTTGGAGACTAGTTGCTTAAAAAATACTGAAACAGGTGATTTTTTTTGCAAGGACACATGTTTTGCTCAGAGCTCAATAACTCGAGAAGTAATGATCAGAATTAAAAAATTCAAACACACTCGATTGAACTTCCCCCCCTTTTAGGGTTGCAACTAGGTGACTACAAATAGCTATAACATGTGTTCCAAAGAAAATTGACCTGTCTGAGCGTTTTTTTAAGAAAAGCGTCTAAATACCTGAAAACGAAACGTCTGTTTCGTTATCAGTGGGCCACTCTGTATATACAGTCCGTTCTACAAAACGGGCCCGAGACTATAGCGACTTCAATTGCGATATAATCACCAACAAACCATGTATATTATTAAATGGGACAGTCTTAGCTACAACTTGGCGAAAAAAATTCTATATTAAACACCTTCATTTATTTGTTATGTCGTCATCGCAATTTTTTTTTAAATGGCAACATATATTTTTTATTTGTTATTTCATTATGATTTTTAATTCTGTTTTCAACGGTATACAATTTTAAGTAGGTTGCATAAGAAAAAAATCAAGAAAAACGGCCTTACAATTTTAATAGAATGATCAATGAAATGAACAAATTAATCCAACTAATCCATGATACGGCAAAATTTTACTAATAGTAAGTCGTTCATAATAAGAAATTGTGGCCCTATACAAAATTTCAGAAAGATCTACCTACTTTGATCAAACGGTCTTGTTTTGTTTAATCACGGTTTGATCAAAGTAGGTAGATCTTTCTGAAATTTTGTATAGGGCTACAATTTCTTATTATGAACGACTTGTCTTAGTAAAAGTTTGCCGTATCATGGATTAGTTGGATTAATTTGTTCATTTCATTCATCATTCTATTAAAATTTTAAGGCCGTTTTCCTTGGTTTTTTTCTTATACAACCTATTTAAAATTGTATACCGTTGAAAACAGAATTAAAAATCATAACGAAATAACAAATAAAAAATAAAGGTTGCCATTTAAAAAAAATGGCGATGACGTCATAACAAATAAATGAAGGTGTTTAATAAAGAATTTTTTTCGCCAAGTTGTAGCTAAGACTGTCCAATTTAATAATATATATGGTTTGTTGGTGATTAAATCACAATTGAAGTCGCTATAGTCTCGGGCCCGTTTTGTAGAACGGACTGTATATCTACAGCATATATCGAATATGATTCGAAAGCGATTTCATTATACAATTTTGTCAACACCAATAATACCACTCAGTATTTGAGATGATTTACATCGCGAGATCATGTTTAAAAGTTGCCACATCGCTTTTGCTTCGCTTATTTTTAAAAAAATCCTGCTCTATTTCATTCCTTCTTCGTCACGGTAAAAGAACATATGGTACTGACATAGTCAGTCTAGTATCTCGTGGGAAGACGAAGATGAATTTTCGTACAACAATTAATATTATTAATGGAAAGTGGGCAAAAAAAACATACAAATATTTAACATAGAATATATGAAAAAACAAAGTGACTTTAAAGACCTTTGAAATTTGTACTTCCCACAGTGCCCAAGCAACAGAATTACGGCGAGTCGCCGCGCTGCTGCAAAAACTTGATAACGGGAATAAACGCTGAATATCTATCGAAATGAATTTTGCACGGAATGTACTTCGCTCGCGTGTTTCCAATGTATTCAGAATTATTTCTCACCAATCACGAGGGAGATAAGGTAAGTAGACTGTACTTGATAGTGAAGTGAGTATTTTCAATCCATATGTAAACTTTACCTTAATTTAAAGCAATCCGGTATACATTACATGTGTATGACAGTGATAGTAAATCAACGCAGTTAACTTTACGTTTCAGGATGGGGACGTTCGAGTTGCGCAAACGAACGCAATCCAAACAAAAAGAGCTTTAACAGCGGATGGAAGGCATCGACAATGAATTGGTGTAGTTATACGTGAAATTTCTACAATTTTTTGACCGAACGTTAGAAAGAAACGATTTAAGGATCGTGCGTATCGGTGGTGTAATGCGGGAAGCAATCCTGGATCGACGAGCGAGGCGAAAATTACAATTGGAGACGACAAACCGTCAAGATGTCGGGACAACACGGTCAAGGTACTCCGGCTCGGGGTTTGAAATCTTCTCCTAGTTCAACGAAACAAGGACCGTTGAAGGCCACGATTCCCATGTCCTCGTTAATCAAACAAACGACCATCAGGAAAACTAACAGTCCTACGTTGTCGCCGACTTGCTGGAAAACGTCGCCCGATTCTGGTTTGAGAAGTCCTGGTTCTACCGCGTACAAAGGTACGTTTTTACGATTTGTTGATTTCTAATGTAAAAAGAAGTGTAAATATAATTATTCTCAAAAGTAAACTTTTCAAGTTGACCAATCAATAATATTTGAACATGTCATGTCATCTTATTATATTTCATTTATAATTTTTTTAAAGTAAAATCAAAGACATTGGAGAGCGTTGGCAATGGAAGTGGTAGTGCAATTCGAAGAACTGTATCCTTGGACACAATATATTTAAAGGGACAGTGGCCCAGAGACAACCATTATTTTCATACAGGAATGTTGCAGATTGATAAAGCTACACAGGTAAAAACACATTTTTTTATATTCGATAAACATTTTTCTGAATATTTAGCACTGATTATTAACAGAAATTAAGAAAATTCAGAATACTTTTGTTCCAGACTGATGATTATGATTGGATGGATTCGAGGAGAATACATTGTATAGCAGAAAACGAGGATAAATTAGAGAAGATGATAATTAGGCAGAGACTTCAAAGGAGCAATAATCAACAATCGTCAAGTGGGAGGTCTGGATCTTCACCTGGAATTTCTCCTGTAACAGCAGACCACACACTTACCACTAGCTCACAAACCAACACTTGTAAGTAAAATATATTTATCAATTTATCAAGTTGATCAAAAATTAAATTGATTTTTTGGAAGTATGTAAATGTTAGAAACTTTTTGGACACTGTCTGTATGAAATATATCGTAATATCAGTGGATACAATCTTGAGCTTGATTCATAAATGTCATTGCATCGCTAATCAACACTCGAGAGTTCTTCATTATAAGACTTGCAGATTTATTTTTATATATTGCATTGTTTTAGATACATTTACATAATGAATTCATTTTTACAGCTTGTATAATGCTACCATTTCCTAGAGCAAATCCAGTCAATATACCAATTAAACCACCACCAAAGCCGACAATGAGAAATTCTGTGGAAGGTCTGAATCAAGAAATAGAAAGACTTGTCTTGAAATCTGATTCATCACTACACTGTCGTGATAGAAATGAAGAGTATGATAAAGTGAGTATATATTATTTTATTTATGTTGTATTTTTATTTTTTGTTTTGTAGTTCTGTCAAGGAACGCCAGAAGGACATAGAGCCCCTCTGCCTGATTTGTTTAGGGGAAGACGTTCAGTTAATACACAAACGCCATCTAGTGGAGACGTGTGTGGCAGCTGTCATTCTTTGAGTGAGTGTTAATTTATTCTTGTACAGATTGGCCTTGCCAAGTAGAAACATATGACTTTTTGAGAGTAACAAGGAACATTGTGTCATGTGAGACATAAAGTGATATAGAAGTGAATTTAAGTTCTTTATGAAAAAATTTCACTATAAAACTACGCCATGTCACTGTTTGGTTACCCTATCATTTTTGAAGCTCAAATCATTGATAACATATGGGTTCTTTATAAAAACATTTCACTGTAGGAGTAATTGTTTTTGTTTCTGGCATTAAATGATTTCTGAATTGTTATCCCTAATAACCAAAATGTTAATTTGCATTAATTCAAAATTAAGCAGTTCAAAAAATAACAGTTTTATTTTGAAACAATTGACGCTTGAAATTTGTACAGTTGAAAGCAATTGGCACATTGATGCTATATCCTATCTTCTTTACTCTCATATAAGTAGAGTTTCTTTATTCTTTCGTCCTTGCACAAGATGTTCCTATGTTTTTACTTAAGCCAATCGGTACTACTTGATATAGAGTCTGAAAATTGTATTTGTGTTAGTAAGATCTATTGGTGTTTTGGTTTATGGGTTATTTTGTTTTCAAGGTCCTCCTTCTAGAGATTCAATATCTCCATTAATACCAGGTCACTTGGATTCATCTCCCAGTGAAACAGGTCAATCTTCTCTTTTAAGTCGATGGTATAATATATTTAAAACATGCTCCTTTATAACGACTTGTACATACAGTTGAAAAATAAGTCGGTGAAATAACAAATTTTAGACAAATTTATGTCTAGTATTATCAGTTGTGTAAATGTATTTCAAAAGTCGTTCAGACCAAAAGAAAACTGACAAGAATTAAAATTGTAGGATCTAATATTACTGTTTGTATTTTAAAGATATACAATAAAAAAATTTACAATCTGTTTGATATTTTAGCAGTATCAAAGAAAACATTTTGAATATCTTATACCATTGTTAGTGTTAACTTAGTAAATTTGCACTGTAGTGGTAGTTGCACCAATTACTTTCTTATCATATCTGTATTCTTAAAAGGGATTTTGCATTAAGGAGATTAGAATTTAAAAATAAGGATCAAATAGACAACTCTTGAATGTCATTTTGCAGGTGGTAGTGTGGGTTCAAGCCCAGAGCATGAGGGCAACAAGCTGGGTACATCGCCGCACATATTTTTAGCACGCGGTCCGCCTGATGGTTGTGAGAAGGTACATCTCAAGTCTGTGGAGGAGCGGACAAGTCTGACGTTGGACCACGCGCCACAGCCCAGCACATTTCAGCTCAAACCTAGTCGAGGCTCCGCTTTTCAAATTCTGCAGCCGAATTTGCATTCCTCTTTGGATCAAGACTTACCATTAGTGCCCTCCCGACAGCAGGACCTCATATAGTTTTATAAACGTCTCAGATGAGTGTTTCAGGTTATTCTTCACGTTAGGTATCGTTGTGGAAAACAAAATTATAAAGTACATATATAAATTATGGTATGTATTGAAGCAACAGATTTAAGTTGACAATTCTTAGATGGAAAGAGAAATGAATCTCGATAATATTCGAGTGAGAATCTCGAGAAGTATATTTATTTTGAGATGACATTTTATTTATTAGAATGAGGTAATATATACTTTATTGATGATATTGAATACTGCTCCTTTATTATACAGTCTGTTCACGGGAACATTCTACAATAGCTAACTTTTTTATTTAAAGAGATAGAAACTTGGTTAAATGGACAAACTTTAAGTACCTTGCAATGTGCATTTCGTGCAATAAATTATAAAACAAAAGAACATCGCGTTGCTAAGATACAAGCATAACGATTAATTTTTCAAATTGAACATCCTGTATATTTTTAAGTTGCTCTGGTTGCTTGCTATAATTAATTAAAAGAGTTTTGGAGAAAATAATTTTGCAAATTTCATTATAATTCAAATAAATAATTTATAATAATTTCTTTAATTATTATTAATGTGAGATGCACAAGACATATTGATGCAGTCCGAAGGATGAAATTTGTAAAACAACTTGTTGCGAGGGGAGGATCGATAACAACAGTTCTTTTGTTTTTTGAATTTTATTACTTTATTTTTTAACTCCTTAACTTAAAATTGTCTTATAATTAACTATAGCAGGCAACCAGAGCAACTTAAAAATATAAAAATATACAGGTGTTCAATTTGAAAAATTAATCGGTATGCTTGTATCTTAGCAACGCGATGTTCTTTTGTTTTATAATTTATTGCACGAAATGCACATTGCAAGGTACTTAAACTTTGTCCATTTAAACAAGCTTGCATCTCTTTAAATAAAAAAGTTAACTATATTGTAGAATGTTCCCATGAACAGACTGTATAAACAAGTTAGTGATTTTATAATTTGAATTTGTCTTTCAGCAATTTAAAAAACATTGAATGTTTGGGTTGTAGTCAATTTATTTTTATTTTTTATGTCTTTAGTATTTAATATTTATGCTTGCTGTTTAATGATGTGGAGTTGTCAACCTCTATCTGTTAATTGATGTAACAAAATTCACTTGCAAAGAACAAATACAAATTGACTGAAGATTCCGGTATATATTTTTTTATGAGATAAAAGGCGATATTTTGAAAAAATAACCTGTAACATCCAATAGTTCGACTTTGTAATATTAATAAAACAAAAAGAGAGTAACGGCCATCTAAATTGTTAAAAAGAAACCGAATTCTTTTCGAAATTACACAGCAGGTTCTGTTTATGTATAGTTGAAAGTACATTCCATGTCTAAAAACGAGAGCTAAATAAAAATCGTACACAATAATAAAAGAGTAGAATCTACCAATATGTGGAGTGGACTGTAAGAATGCTGTGATTTTTTAATGTAACACGAATATATAAAATATGAAAGTATATATATATGATAATTATTTCCTTGAGTATATAAGTATTTTGTTACTATTTAATACAGTAATCTACACGTTAGTTTTTCATATGATTATTTTCAGTATGTTAAAATTATACTGTACTTGTTACCTTATTGTTATTTGAGGTATTATTTTTCTGTATGTACAAACATATCTTAATAAACGGACTGACAACTTTGTCTTTTATTTATTTACAGAATACTTATTTCTAATATAAGGGTTATGTGCCACCTGTTGAAGGGAAAATATGATTTAAAGCAACTTTTTTTAACAAAAATATGTAAGATTTTTGGATGAAAGCTCCAAAATATACTTAATTTTTAGTACTTTACCGTAAAAACAATTCATCAATTTCAATGTTGAATTTGTAACTAGGTATTTACAACAGAATTTGTAATACAAAACTTGATTTTACATTCATGGTATTAAAGAAACTGAATTTTTATTTTACCATAGAAAATGTTTTGGAAAGGATAAACACTTGAATAAAGATTTTGTACTGAAGTAATGCTGTTGAGTGGGTATCCTACCAAACGTGCAAGTTGTCATACCATCTTAACGATTCAAAAAGTTTCAGTATAAAGACATTAAATGAACATATAGCCGAGCCAGCTCTCTCATTGCTATTCTATTTAGTCAAGTTAAAATAACTAAATATTTCATTAATTAAATGTAATGCAATTTTAAACTAAATTGCACAATAACAAACCAAAAATTAAACATTGAATTATTTGAATCTTTGTTGTACAATAACAATATCTCACACGTTACAAATCTACTCTAAAGTAAATTTAAGGCATATGCTTGCAATAACGGTTTTTCAAGTGATAGTTAAGTTTTAAAACGGACCTATTTTAAATAATGTGGACACAAAACAAACAACTTTGTACTCACAATTTATTTTGAAATAAATGAGGACAAGTTAAGTCATAAAGTTTAAATAATCTAAAACCTCAATTTTTGGAAAAACCACTTATTTTTTCCTTGCTTGTACCTTTCTTCAAATTTAACACGGGTTTGGAAACGGATTTTCTTGCGCTTCATTGGATCTTTAAGATCTTTTACACCAACTTTTTGTTCCCCTTGCAAATCAACTGTGTATCGAGTTGGCATCATATGGTTGTAATTTAAAACCTTAAAGTAATAATGTACAGATTGTGTTACAAACAAAATTAAATACTTACTCTTACAAAAGGCTTGATTTTCGAACGCTTGTGAATTTTGATTTTACCCATGCGTTTGTGCACTTTTCTTGGATACCTATCGATTCCAGCGACTATCGCATGTCCGTACTGTTTGTCTGGAGTCCCATCGTCGTATGTTTTCATTATAATGGCTTTCCTACCAGAGTACCGACCACTTAAGACCAGCACTACTTTACCCTGCTTCATAATTTTACCCATTTTGCACTAAGAAGAAAAAGTACAAATAGAGACAAATTTCTTTAAAATTATTGAAAAACGATTCATATTAAAACACTGTTCCTAATTCACGATTCATAACCTAAAATCTTTTGTTTCGTCTAATGCAATTTGAATTCAAAACTGAAAACGTAGTTGTATTAAACAACGTATTAGCAATGATCTTAAAAAGGTATTATTTAAAAAAATTAGTAAATTCTGTCGATGATCTTAGAAAATATAATAAAATTTTACAACACACTTACGGCAAATATGACAGCTTTAGAAAAAAAGGATAGTTACATTACCGACAGAGCAGAGAGCGACAACCTGTCTACAATCCTACATGGCGCGAAAATTAAATTAATGTAGATCAACAATTTGTAGTCGTGTGACTTTTCCACTTTTCCACCAATATGACCCAGCAGAATTTAGTTTTTTTCTTTTAGAGAAATAAAATTATTTGATATAAAAATGTTCTCAACAGTGTAGTTCTGACGAAATAACATTTTTCCCTATTTAGGTACAAAATACAGTGTTTTTCTTTTGCATTTCTCCTTTTGGCAATTATGTTTCACGATTTGCCAAATGGCTTTACAATAATTCAAACGTCAAAGGCATTTGTGAAATAACATTCCCATTTTGTCAAATAACATTCCCCTTTTGTCAAATAACATTTCCCATTTATCAAAACATTTTCCCTTTATGTTAAGTGGTTTTTCGATAATATTTATTTGTAATACGTATTTTATACATTTAAAGGGACGATGGGGCTTCTAAATAAAGATCGCAGATTTATTCTGTGTTTATGTATTCATAACGGAAAATATACAACTATAACAAATAACAAAAACATACAGTACATACATATCTACGTACAGTACGTACACACATAGATTGCTCAGAAATTACTGTCTAATTCTAGATTTCATTCTTTTCTAAACAATCCCCTATGCATGTCTCCATATGTTGGATATATTGAAGACATTGTTCTGGGCTTACACGCTCAGAGGCATTATGAACTGATTCATACAATTCATTTTCATTTGTTGGCTGAGATCTTCTTATCAGCTGTTTCCACTGATTAAATAATTCCTCTATGGGATTTAGAAGAGGGCTGTAAGCAAGTAGAAATACTGCTGAGTGACCATGACCTCTAATAAGGGTCACTATTTCTTCAATTATATGAAATCTCACATTTTCCATAATAAAGTGTGCTCCTTCCATCGTTATATAAATGGTTGATTAGAGTAGTAATAAATGCAGAAAAATGTGCTACATTATAGGGTCTGTCCTGAATTTGGAACAAATACAAAGAGTTTACATGCATTGCAGCAGCAATTGAATAGTTGCGTCCTCTTAGTTGTGATTTTATAATGGTGGCTCGAGTATTTTTCACTGATCTACCGTATGAAACTGTAGCATTATTCTGTTATACTGAATGGCATATTCAAAACGAGCCTGGATAACTTCAGGTATATTTCTTCTTTCGAGAACATTGGATGTTCTTTTTAGTGAGTAATGAAAGGTCTTAAGAGCTCTTGTCGATCGTAGACAGTGATACCTGCTGGAGTAATGGCCACTCAGTTAAACACTTCTCTTTCAACTGACGAAGAGTTAAAGTGCAATCTAGATCCACCCAGACACGCATCTGCTATTTTTGCACTATAGATAATTTTTGCAGTCGACGACCAGAACTTCTTTTATCAACATTTTGAGTGTTTTTGTAGGTTGCATACATTTTCCTTACTGTATTTGGCAGAACATTAAATTGCAGCCGCTGTATACAGATGGAAATTTGTTTCCGGACACCCATTCTTATCATGAGTTGAACACGGTTGAATCGTATGTCTTTCATTAAGTCATACGCTCTTGTAAAGTTGGTTGCTTAACACTATGTAATGATAAAAACACGATACATATTGTTTCTTCGGTTTGAATTCTCGCTGCATCAATGTTTCGAACCTTTCTGTACTTCAACAAATGGAAAATTTAATTAAATATATAAAGTGTTCTAATCTTTATTTTGAAACTGTTGAAAAATTGTAGTCGCTCCTTTCAGACGCTCGTGCTTCAAAAATGCGGTCATGCGGGAAAATCGTCTTCCCGCATTTGGTTCGTAAATAACTATTTAAATCGTACGTTGTCCAAATTTAAAATATTTTTACTTTTTGATTTCATTATATACAGTATGCGGAAAACCGATGTTATTACTATTACTGCTTAATTAAAATGGTATCCAGTACTCTCTTTATGTGTTTTAAAGCAGTAACATTTTAATTGTGTATAGACAGTGCCGGATTAAGCCAGCGCGGGGCCTGTAGCAAATTCTGTCAAGGGGCCCTTGGTTTGCTTTAGGTTCTCAAGTTTAGGGTATTAAATAAAACAAAACTGTTACAAATAAACTTTTCTAGATTTAATATGGGCAAATTTAGAGATAACACTTTCAATATCGACTTCTCTAAGCAAATCATGCTCTATATTCAACAATGTGAGATGATTAAGACGTTCTTGGCCCATCGTGTTCCTTAATTCATTTTTAATACGTTTTAATGTTGAAAAAGAACGTTCGCCACTGTAGTTAGTGATCATGAGAGACAAGTAAATGCGCAATGCAATTTCTAAGTTTGGGAAACACGATTCTAAAGAATTATTTAATAAAAGTTTATAAAATTGCTGTTCCA
>JAFFZR010021919.1:0-14530 GCA_018397195.1 Lethrus apterus | reverse complement strand
CCTCGAAAGCAGCGAGGTTGATTAATTTTACCACTCAAGAGCATTTGCAGTTTTTCTGATCCATCCATGTTTCCGTAAATGATCAGTTTTACTCTCTGTTTACTGTGATTTCCCCCATCGCACTTATGTTTTTTAGAAGTTAAGGTGTTATCCGAGAAACATTTAAAAAATAAGCCCGTCTCATCTGCATTAAATACGTCCCGTTCTTGATAACCTTCTAATAAATGGGGTAACACATCAAGTTTCTATTTAGAACAGAAAATTCGACTTATCGAGGGGGGGGCAAACATTCTATTCGAGTTATCAAAATATTCGAGTAATAGAAGTTCGAGTTATCAAGTAAAAATTACACACAATTTTCTCTCTTGATTCTAAATCCAACCAATTTGATTCGAGTTATCTTCGTTAGCATGCTTTCCCATTTGTATTCTAAAGCAATTTATTTGTTACAAATGATAAATATTATAAAAATCTAAGATGCTCAATAAATTGATAACAGTTAATAAATAGTACTAAAGAACACCGTTGGAAAATTTAAGACAAGAATTCGAATATTACCACATGGGAAATAATTTATATACAGTCCGTTCTACAAAGCCCGAGACTATAGCGACTTCAATTGTGATATAATCACCAACAAACCATGTATTATTGTATTATTAAATGGGACAGTCTTAGCTACAACTTGGCGAAAAAAATTCTTTATTAAACACCTTCATTTATTTGTTATGACGTCATCGCCATTTTTTTTAAATGGCAACCTATATTTTTTATTTGTTATCTCGTTATGATTTTTAATTCTGTTTTCAACGGTATACAATTTTAAATAGGTTGCATAAGAAAAAAATCAAGGAAAACGGCCTTACAATTTTAATAGAATTATCAATGAAATGAACAAATTAATCCAACTAATCCATGATACGGCAAAATTTTACTAAGAAAAGTCGTTCATAATAAGAAATTGTGTCCCTATACAAAATTTCAGAAAGATCTACCTACTTTGATCAAACGGTATTGTATTGTTTAATCACGGTTTGATCAAAGTAGGTAGATCTTTCTGAAATTTTGTATAGGGCCACAATTTCTTATTATGAACGACTTTTCTTAGTAAAAGTTTGCCGTATCATGGATTAGTTGGATTAATTTGTTCTTCATTCACCATTCTATTAAAATTGTAAGGCCGTTTTCCTTGGTTTTTTTCTTATGCAACCTATTTAAAATTGTATACCGTTGAAAACAGAATTAAAAATAATAACGAAATAACAAATAAAAAATATAGGTTGCCATTTTAAAAAAATGGCGATGACGTCATAACAAATAAATGAAGGTGTTTAATAAAAAATTTTTTTCGCCAAGTTGTAGCTAAGACTGTCCCATCTAATAATTATATGGTTTGTTGATGATTAAATCACAATTGAAGTCGCTATAGTCTCGGGCCCGTTTTGTAGAACGGACTGTATATGTATGGGAAAACCCGAAGAATCAGAAGAGTGAGGAGGCTAGTAATGACAATAGAAAATAAACATTCAAGGATGCAAAATATAAGTGTTGTGTTTATAGGTGGAAAAAAATAATTGGTATAGCCAAATGTGGAACTGAAAGAAATATGACTTCGAAAAGAGATAGTGTTATATTGAGAAATACAATGGAAAAATTGAGAAAAAAGATATTTTGAATTTGAACTTTAACCACTGAAACATTCCATAAAATAACAAAAATATTTCACGTAACAATTCATATTAAATTTTAAAATCTTCTAGAAAAATAGACAAAGGTAATAACGTAATAACCATTTAAACTGATCCAAAAAAACCGGAGATTAACACATTTTTAAATGTTAAAATACGCCATTAAAAATTATGACGTCGATATAGATTGTCTTTTTCATATAAAATTGTACGTCGCGTAGCTTCGTTACGAAGTTAAAACGGACGTTATATCACGTACAGAAATCCGTATTATCATCGGTCTGCGTTGCAGCGTTATTATCAGAATTTGTCGGATCCTCTAATAGTTTAGAAGTGGTTCTGAGAAATTGCCGAGGTTGTCGCCTTTTGTATGGCTCCCACTCGACGTTAGACGAATGTCAGTGGGTAACGATTACGTCCGGCGCCGATTTCGTCGTCTGTACACTGTACGGTCGTCTTTTTTCCTCATACTTCATTTTCGGAGGTTCAATCTTTTCCATCTCTATTTTCGCCTCCGCTCTGTATTTGTTCTCTTTTTTGTAACCGAACGTACTGAACGGAGCCGGTGGACTCGGCTTCGAATGGGTTGACGTTATACTGTGATTTGGCGTGCTGTGCTCAGAACTGTACGCCAAAGTTGTGAATAAACTTTCTCGTGTTTGGCACGCGCTGTCGCACATTTCTGGCTGCGGAGAACCGTCGTCGTCGTATGCACGCACTGTTTGATTGTAAGTGTCTCCGTTCGTGTTTCCACTTAAACTGTGCTCGTTGCGAATGATAATCGGTAATAGTTCACCCCCTGGCACGTAACACGGCGTATTTGTCATGGCGTTAGCGGCGTCGAAACGCTGAGAACTCGATGACTGCGTGCTGTTTGAACGAGATCTCGTCAACTTGGGGATTTTCTTCTCGAATTGATCTTGTTTACCCAGTTCGTTTAACTGCTGCTCCCTGCTTTGACGGATGTATTCCTAAAGCAAAAATTATATATCATACATACATATAACATCAAACAAATGATATTATCAAATTGCTAAATGTAAATGGAAAATCTTGTGACAAGAGGCGTCGAGTTTTTTGTTTTAATGAGGTACTCAAAATATACAATATATTGTTTTACGACCTGGTAAAGCGGTAATAGACATATACTGGCTTGATAACATAAGCAAACATGGAAAATAGTATGTAAACTGATGAGGAGGAAAACACTAAACAAGAAAACGAATATAAACATTCGCCAATTTTTATTGCACGTATAAAAAATATTAAGCTACTTATAGCCTATTATGTGAATGAGGATGGGAGTTATAAACTTAAAAATGTATGGAATGCAAAGCAAAATAAAATAAATAATAATAATAATAATAATAATAATAAAATATCAAATTATTTCCATTCAAAAGGAAAGAAATTAAAGAAGTAGAGAAATGGTGAAAGAGGTACGAATGTAAAAATCTTTTTTCTATTACAATGTAAGTAATAGTTTCTTAAATATTAAATATTGGCTATAAAAATATTTATTATAAATTTTGTAATAAAAATAGAAATAATTCAGTTCACCTTTTATGTTTTATTTAATGTACTTTAGTTTCTGGACGATTAACCCATCGTCAGCATGGCTACTGTGAGCGGTCAATGCAAATCGAACCTGTGGTGTTATCGCCAAAACAGCAGTGCATGTAACAAACTGATGTGCGACTCCATCTATCGGTGAGCGCCGTAACATCAAGAGTTGTCCGCTACTTGAACATAGGATACTCTCATCTTTTTCACAATACCAGTAATTTTTAAAGAATACGTTCACTTATTTGAGTTTAAAAGAAACTAAAATAGTTTGAGAATAGAAATATTATTAGATTGGACACTGAAAGACGTTCATTGTTAGGTCCGTATGAATCAAGTTCAGCGGAGTCAAAGTGAATATTTTTAAATGGATTTACATTAATTTGCAACAAAAAATCAAATTTAATAATAATATTTAAGTATTAAATTTGTTAACATTTAGATATGCAAATACTGGAATCTTGCAGTTGCAAATCAATACAGCTCCTTCCCACCTACACCATCGGTAGGTCATTCGACAAACCAGTGCGTTTGTGCGTCCCACTCAAAATATTTCTTAAATACAAAGTTTCACATACATTAACAGATTTTTGCACATTGCATCGCAAAAGTCGCGCGACGCTTTAATTCATCGTTTAATCTTTACAGTCTCATTTTTTATATGACTAATTCGTCAGAAAAACTACTTGGATTGTCTATGTAATTCATACATTTATTTTGTTTGAAATGCATTTTTCTAAGAATTATATTTAGACGTTTGCCAAATTATATTGAATAATTCATTTGCTTTTCCAGTTTTTAAGCAATTTTAAATGTAATTATTAACTGGAAAGTTCGCGTCTTCTGGAGATGCGATATCCTTTGTCTTGTACTTTCTGGGTTCATGGCACATTCGCGCTTTATTAGGAAAAATAAACGAGAGCTACCAAATAAAAGGTCGAAGAATTGCAGAAATATTTGGATAAAAAACATTTTTTAAGAAGAAGATAAAAGAAGGAAATGTGAAAGATCAAAAAAAAAAAAAAATGTTCAAAAGTTCCTATTAAGGAACAGACTTCTTTCTGACAAAAGAAAAATTATAATTACATTTGAGGAACATTTTTCCACAATGATGAAAAGAAAGACCCTTGAACATTCTGACGACGACGACTTACAAATGAAGAGCCAAGTGAAAAGAATCTTAATGAGTCATTACAAAAATATACAGAACTAGACAACATAAAAGTGCCCAAACCTATAGAGATGAAGTGACGGGAATTCAATCTCGTTTAATCAACAAGGTAGTTTGTATTTTTTCCTAAAATGCGGACGTTTAATTTAGAAGAAAAATGACAAAACTCAAATAATTATCTAGAGAGAGAAAACGTTGCTGAGTATTTCTTAAGATGTCATAATAGATCGGGAAGCTATTTAATCAAACACAATATAATCAATTACTCACAACTGGAACAAATCAACTGATACATAATGTTTTGGAAAAGAACGAGTATGTCTTTTTTGATCTTTCTTTTTTGATTCCGACCGAGCCGTTCAATTTCTATAGATCCATTTCTGTCGTCAAAGACGTATTTTCAGCCCTTACCATTTCTACCATTTACTATTTCTTTTCCTTTCATTTCCACATTTGAAGCTTTTATTTTTCTTTTACTTACATCCTTTTAACTTTGTTGTTAACCTTCCATACATTATTGCTCTCCCATACTATGCTTCGTCACTTTTCACGTTTTCACTTCTATACGTTGTTTCTAAACGGCAAATGAAAATTACAAAATGAAATAAAGGAATATTTATTTATTGGGGAGTCTTATTATTGATTATTGCTAAAAAATCGTATGTTAGAGTCACATTTATTTTGTCAAATAGAAACATGACAAAATAAGTTTCTCCTGTCGTGATTCATGAGGTTAACGAATGCATCCACTTACAAGTCACGTTTCAATGGCTGTTTCTATTGGTGATGATGTCCAAGCCACATATCACTTCGTGTTTCCAGTAAAGCTTTTAGTAAATTACATATTTATTACTTTCGTTTGTTAAATGATAAACGGTAATAATTCAAAACTAAACTAAGTACATATTTAAACAGAATATGTACTAACTCATGTGGTTTTATTTTAATAAAAACGAAATATTTTTGACGCAATTTGCATAGGTCTGGAAAGCTTTTGCAAAAAAGGATTATATTAAAATCTCGATAATAGTACAAAAATTCAATGTACTACTGAATTTATTTGTCGAAAGAGATTATTGAAAAATCGTTTTTCATTTGTGGGAAATACATTGTTTTTGTTTTGTTCGAATAAAGTTTCATCGTTTCATCCACACTAAACTACTTCAAATCAATAATAAATAATTATTAGTAAAAAAGCACGTTTATCTGTTTAAAATTAAAAAATGTTTAAAAATTCCTGTTACTGAATATTTCCTAATACGCAAACTAATTCCGAACTGAGTTTTATTGCTACGCAAATTGTTTTTATTTAATATTTATTTCACAGAAAGAAATTTTTGAACAAAACTTAAAAATGTATGATAAATATTACTTACTATCGAAATCGCTAAATAAATTAGTAACACAAATTATGGAAATAGATTTGAAGCGACAAGTTCTTGTGTAGCAAACTCATTCTTCATTAGCATTGTGGAAAAATTAATTGACTCTAATAAAATATCTCGAAATTTTTCTAAAGTAAAGCTCTATGAAAGGTCCTTTCTCTATTTTATTTATTTCAGGATTATGTGCAAGCTTACAAAGATTCTAAGATTTATCTTAACAAACCTGTCAATTATCTGAATCTATTTCGTTGTCAACTACTGCTTGACTGCACCCTAAATTACTAAAATATTTTCACTTTTATACGAATATTTATTTTATAACGGAGCTTTCACATTTTACACAGAAAATCTTTTTCACATTTAAATCATTAACATGCAATATAGTTCATTGCAAATTAATCATTTAAGACGTGTTTATCATACCGATTCCATAAATATACTCCAACGTTGCTTTGTTCTATATACAAACATATAAAATAACCTTTGTTTATTTTCATGCAAAATATATTGCACAAACCGACGAAATATTTACATTCTAACAGGATTTATAGTCTTGTTCGAAATTCTTTTTAAAACGTAGCATTGCATGAATAATTAATAAATTTAATTAAAAATGTGTTTTAGTTTTCTTTCTGTGCGACATGAACATGAACACATTTTCGCAGTAAATGCATGTATGAGATTCGTATTTTGTAATTTAGTATACACGAAAGCAAGAAAATTTAATGATTTATTAGACGTTGAACATCAATATTTTTTCCCAGGAGTAACTTTTAAATGAACAGTAGAAATTAACTGACAGTGAGCTATGATCTGTATGAATTGTAATAAATGTTATTTTTAATCACACATATCAGACTGAATTTGCAACTTAACAAATTAAAAAATGCAATTATTTGATATAAGATTAATTGTATGGACGCCACATTTAAAGTACAATTATAACAAACACTTTTAAGGTAGAAAAGGAACTTAGGAACGTTTAATTTACAAATAATACTTGTTTAATTGTTTTACGCTATGCATTTCGAAGATTACGTTCGATTGCGTACATTAATTAAAATAGTTATTTATTAGATTGTCGCGGTAAAGTTACAAACCGTATGCTTTACGGAACGTAAATTGTGTGTAAATTATTTCGATAATTTCTGCTTTACTACATTATTTATGGTAATGATATTTTGAGAAAAGGAATATCAGCCCTAAATGTTAAATACAATACAATTTTCAATCGTTTTCATGTACAGATTTCATTTCTTTCCAAACTTTTTATTATTGATTATTTTTTCATTTTGCTTTTAATTATTATTGTTATCATTTATTTTTAAAGAAAAAAGAAAGCTGATGCCCTGATAACATTTTTCTATGATAAATTGAAAATTATATTTCGAAACCTTCTGTTTTTGGCGTTAAGTTAACAAGATTGTATAAACGAGAATCGTATTTTTTTTTAGTGGTTACATATTGGGTTGTCATTAAAATTTATATTTTTTTACGGAAAATATTTGCTGTCAGTATTACGTTGAGAAACCCCACATGTCTGTTATTACTTATCTTATTACAGATGTATATCCAATTACATAATAATTAATTTAGTTATGTTACATCTTTTAGTTACAAATCTAGATAAATGTTTAACGCAGCAAAACCACTGAGAAATTATTAATAATCTCCCTAATATTGTGTTCCTAAATTACTTAGCACAGAATAAATAACTAGTTTACCCAGTAAACTGTTAATTTAAACCTGGTATGCAAACAAATCCGAACAGACCAAAAACGAACAGGCAAGTAATCCATTCGACCTTTGCCCTTCCCTTTGTTTCTTATACGAATGGTTTTGCGCTTCGAATTGATGAAATTAAAAGATATAAAGGGACAAAAATCACGTGTAATTTATCATATTTACGTCGCGGTGTGAAATTTTAAAAGACGAAACAAAGGATTTAAAACGTGATTGATCTGGAGAACGACTCCAGTGTTTAAATGTTAATGGTAATTGATCACAGCCACCTATTATGCAGGTATGAAAACGGATGCCTGAAATAACTCTTTTTAATTACGAGTCATCTTTCTGTAATTTAGATTAATGTATATCCTCGATTTACTTTACGGTGACAAAATAATTATAATTTCGAGGCAATTTACTGCTTTTAACTTTTAGGTGGAAAGCTGTGGGCACATTTTTCATTATAAGTCAGAATTTTATTTTTTATTGTTCGCTTTATTAACGTGTTTTCTGGGGTATTTAAAGTAAAAGTGGTATTTTATTTTTTTTTTTTTTAATACTCCATTAACAAACAGCGTTAGCTTTTTTACATCGTTCCAAATCGAGTTAATGCGACAGAGAATTGTGACATTGTTATGTTTTTAAATCGTATTTTTTTTAAATTAGAAATGTAAAAAATGAACAATAAAATATTGATGGTGATTATCGATTACCTAAATATAAATACATTTCACGACGTTTCTCAATATCTACTCACTAAACTTCTAGTTATGTAAATGCTCTTTATAGTAAAATGGAAAATTAATTGAACTTAAAGAGCACAACATAATTTATCGGGTATGCTACTCTTCAAACTAAAGGTTTGAATTTAATTAAAATCGAATTAAACAGCGAAGTAAGCGCCACCTATATTTATGAGAATATTTGTGTTTACAATATCAGTACGTAAGGAATTTAAAATATAAGCGATTACACTGAAGTATCAATTTTCAGACATTAAATTTCTTGTACTAATATTTTCGATAATATTACATTTCCATAACAACTGAATTTCATGAAAACGACAAAAAAAAAAAAACACAAGAAACAAAACAAAAAGTAATTTTCTTCAATTAAACGTTAGAACCTTTAAAAGCAGTGCTAGTTTAATCGTAGAATTATCTTGCTTTTCAAAAATTCAGTGACATCGGATTTAAACCACTATGACGAAAATATTTCTTTTTTTTAGAAAAAATATTTTCAACCTTTACATGTAACAGTGCTGTAGAGGTATGGCCGGACTTCTGGAGTAACAAGCTCTAACTGTTCTCGATCTTTACATACTTAATAATAATAATATATTCGTTTTATTCAAAATAAAGAGAAAAAAAAAAATTTCAAAAATAATTCAAAATGAAGACAAAAAAATTTCAAAAATAATTCCGGTATGCCTGGGCATGTTTGATAACTCACATTTATTTTATCAAATAAAATTTCTAGTATATTTTTTTCGCATTTTCAAACATTTTTTTTGTAATATTTATGTAATTAATTAATTAAACATAATAATATTCTTTACATTGTGTAATTGTTATGGTTGAATATTTACTTGAAAGATATAAAATATCATTTTGAAAACATCAATGAAGTAAATTTTTCTTTTGTTATTGTTAAAATTTAAATATATTTTTCCATTTACATTTCACATTACACAACAAAACTTACCCTTATCGTTCGATGGTCCCTTATGAGTTTCTTAACGCAATTAAAAATGAAGGTAAAGCACATCCCGGAGAGTATGAGTGAAAAGATTACCATGATTATGATGATGTGATTTTCGCTCAGCGGTTTATTCATGTTATTCTGAAACAGGAAAAAATTATCGTGCATCATGTTGTAAAATTGCGTTGTGTAACGTACGGAAAATAAATAGCAGTAATTGGCGCGTTTAACGAATCAATTGAAGTTATTGTGCAAATGAATGTAAATGAAATATTAAATATGAATATGGTTGTATTATTTCGAACAGATAAAAATATATACATTTTATAGATTTTTTAATAAATATTTTGCTATTTATTGATTGAAATGCACATTAAATATACATTTAAAAGTTTATCATTTATTTTAGATACAATCTTAATATAATAACATTTTAACAATTCGTTACTATTTTAAATACATTTTTGTTTTCCAAAATAAAAATGAATATATTTCCTGATGATTTTAAACTAAATTAGTTAAAACTTAAATCCACAAAATGACGTGGTGGTTCTATCTTTAAGGATATACAAAACCTTCGTTGATGGATTTAAAGTATTTAAACCCGAAGATTTATGGGAAATATTTATAATTATTTTTGAAATGTTGACATTCAATACGCATCCATAAAGCAGAAATTGGAGAAACATTTCTGTAAGAAACATGAATTCTTTTTAATAGATTTATATACATGGCGTTTCACTGGCAGAGTGTTTCACTTTAATTACTCGTAATCAGTGACAGATAGAAAAAGAAAAGTTTCTAAAAATAGTTGTAGGATTATGATTGGTCTAATTTAAAAATATTGATATGTTTAGAGCATGAAACTTTTTACTGAGGAATTCCCTGCCAGTGAAACATCCTGTAGATAATATTATATTTCGTTTAATTTTAAAATTCACCAATTTTCATCATTTTTTTTTTTCACTAATATCTTTAGATTGTTTCCTCCTCATATTCATATATTGAGAGTTAATTTATCCATCATTGTGCATATTTCTTCAATATTACTTTTGGAATCTTCTTATTTTTGCTTTGTGCATATTCCATACAGTAATAGAAGAAATCCGTTAAACGTAATTTCCTTTTATGTAAATGTCATTAAAATTAATCAAGGATTTATGTTTTAGTTAAGGAAAATCAAACATTAATAAACCAACGTCGATGAGTCTGCATTAGTTACATACATTTCTGTAGCTTTGGATTTATCCTGTGATGAAACACGAATATAGAAATTAGATTAATGAGTCAAATATTAATTCCAGACATCATTCAAAGGGTGTATTTTCCATATAATCTAAATTTTGTACTAGTAGTAATTAATTTGCACCCTCGTATCGAATCGAATATGAACTTCCAATAGAACATAAATTATGAAATGTTAGTCTGGAAGAAATATTTTTTGTCTAAAATATAAAATTGTGTTTCAATTAAATATTAACGATAAATTTGATATTATTTCATCGTCTAGAGAAATTATAAATTCACATGCTGTTTTGTTTTTGATATCAATTTCTTTGATAAATTCTGTACTTGTCGGATAAACGTAAATAGAGTTATGCTCTCTAACATGTATTCACAGGGGCCACAAAAATTCCCGCAGGTGACTTTAAAAACACAATATTGCAAGTCGTTTAATTAAATTTCGTACGGACGTAAAATTGAAATGACAAAAGCAACGTGTGTTAATTCACTGGCATACATTTACGAATCCGAAATAAGCAGGATAATTTCTACACACAATAGGAATAAATAGTAGATAATGAATATTTTGTTTAAAAATTATGAAATTTCAGATTAGGAAAATTTCTTCTTTTTATTTTACACGTTGCCGTTTTTCCCACAATTGCAAGAAAAATTTTCAATGATATCGATTTTTGAAAATTTTTTGCAATACTGCAATAGACACTGGAAAACTGGAAAACAACCTACGATAAGGTTCCAAATTAATCTAAATAATACTTACAAGTTAGTGATGTGTTCAAAACCACAAATTCAGAAAATCACACTGTGCTGTAATAATTATAATAATAGGTAATACTTAAAACAAAGCTTATCCTACATTGTTAGATGACATGTAACATTTTTCAACATAACTACAGGATAAGGGTATCAAAAAACTATTTATAAGCAATCTCATGTTTTAACTTAACTTCAGGACTCCTTACCACTAATGTCTGTAAAATAAGATATTAATTTTATTAAAACATCAAGTATATTTTTCTTTGGTGATAATTTCTGAAATATCAACAAAGAAATTTTTATTTAAAAAATTATAATTAACATTTTTTAGAAGTTGATTTAAACTCCTCAGATTACCAACCATTTTCTAAGGTTATATTTAATTAACAGATTGATTCATATTTTAAAAAGCAATATTTTATAGTAGTTTTAAATTTTCCACTAGTCTAGTCTAGTGTGTCTACTTCAGATCGAATATTATTCAGATTGTCCACTTTTGATGTTAAGACAATTATATTAGAACGTGTATAACGCATAATTAAGTTTGTGTAATTACAGAATTATTCAGAAATGCAGTGTGAAATGTTTTGATGCATGAAATACATTTGCTTTGAGTAGCTCCAGTGTTGTTAACTTGCGCCTAATGTACTGTAAAATATTGGACCAAAGCATATACAATAACATGTGTAATAATCATAAGTATAATATGATAAAGTTATGTAATTATAAAAGAATAGACTGAATTCAGAAAATAAGGAATATGTAATAAATCAAATATTAACTTTTCTTCATTTTACAGTCTACGGTTTTTTATATAAAATCCTTGTGTGGAATATCAATCCCATACGAAATGCTAGATGTACTTGAACTGAATTCAATCCCATCATGAATGCGCGTCGCTAAAAAAATTGATTTCAATTTTTTTTGTCAGAAAGAAGATTTTTGTACAAACGCGCGTTCGAATTTCAATGATAAAATGCGTTTAAATATAACAAAGAGGAAACCAATAATGAACTGTAATTTGAAATGTTGGTCGTTAATCAGCGTGATAATTAAAGTGAATCCCTGGACTGCAATCTGTTCGTTCCTTCAAAAAGAATAAATAACGTAAAACTGCAACTTTCGCGTTATTAACGAAGTAATGACGTTCATATTATTAATATTTATTCGAAAATAATTTCGACTGTAATACTAATGAAAGCGACCGGGGTAATAACTTACGTTTATGTCTTTTTAGTTTCATACAATGAATGCGAATTGTTCATAAATTTACGTCGTGTAAAATAAATATTTGAGTAAATACGCGCAGACATTTTAATTTTGCGCCACGTTCGTGACCGTGTTTTGTATTTTTATTTATGAATGTTTTATAATGAACGTGAAATTTGTGTTTGAGAAAAATCAGATTTTTTTAAAAAGAATTTGTATAAAAATGTAAATATTCAACCATTTATAATTTGAAAATTACATTGATGGTAATAACAACTGAAAGGACAAATGAGACTATTTTAAAACATCGCATCGTCGACTCCAAAGAAAAATGATGAAACATTTTGAAATGATTTTAGATTACAATTTTAAAAATAAAGAAATATACTAAAAGAATATTAATATATTTATAACAAAAAAAACTACATTGTTTTCTGAAAATTAAACATTTTTCCAATTTTTAATTACAATTATATTAATTGACTAGTGCAGGGGTTCTTAAACTTATGTAGTCCGAGGACCTCCTCTTGAACAACATTTTTTTTGCGGACCCCATCGAAACCCTAGGCATTTTACGTCGCTCTTGAGATTTAATTTCTGGTTCAATAATCTCATAGGCACTACTAATTTTTAAGCAATGATATAAAAATTAAAAAAAAAAAAAATACATAAAAATCATAAAAATTATATAAAAATCACAGAACATAATAATAATAGGTTCATGTTTTATTTATAGCCTTAAAAAAAAATTATTGCTCTGCGCTTCTTGACTTTTCTTCGTCTTCTTGAACTGTTTGCAACCAGTTTTTATAATTTCGCGGACCCCCGGTAATGGTTACGCGGACCCCCAGGGGTCCGCGGACCACAGTTTAAGAACCTATGGACTAGTGCACTTCAACATAAATTTTCTGAGGAGATAATTAAGTTTATGTTACGTTTAAACAATTGTCTTTACGAGATAATCGTAAATGTTACAATAGTTCATGTCGGCTACGATTAATTAGAACAGAAGGTAGATACATTTTAATGTCCACTTACATCGCAATCATCTTCATCCCACTTGAAATGGCAATTAACTTGTCCGTTACATCGTAAGGTGGCCGATATACATTTAGCGTCCTCGCAATTGAATTCGTCAGGCAAACACTCGTCTGAAAATAAAACATTCAAAATTACATTTGTGACAGATAATAATGGTATAAATTATGTTAATAAAAAAAAATATTTGCTGACGCGAAGGACGGATAATTCAAATGTACTAGAATACACATTTTAATCTATACTGTAGATGCCAATTATGGAATATTAAAAATTAACAGTTTATTTCTAGGTATTCAGAAGAAACGGGCATAAATTCAAAAGGCGTTAAAATTCAAGTTTCAATAATTTGAAATCCTTAGGAAAGTGCCAATAAATATTGGGTGGGGGAACAGTGTGGGTAATGCAGGAGTATGAAATACAAAGGGGAAGGAGATGGTGAGAATCATGAACGAGACATGAGAAGGATTGGTAATATTGAAGAAATGGAAAGAGAAGATGGAGTGGATCGGAAGAAATGTACGCAATTAAATGATGAAATATGGAATTATGTAGATACGCCAAATAAAGCTGGATTTTTTCATTCGATAAAAGCACTGGCCTTCCGACAAGACATGTTGAAGTTTAATATTTTTCATACATTTAAGCATTTAATCTGATCATTTAGCTCAGGTTTTAACATATAAGATCTCAATACCGAAGGATGAGAAAAGTAATGTCCTGTTTAGTTATAGACGCATTTCACAACAAAATATTGTTGAACTTACAACATATCTTAATTCTGTAGACTGGGTCTCAACAGTTTACGTGGAAGATGTCGACGAATCATTTGAGAATTTTATAAATTTTATTAAAGATGGGATTGACATAAGTTGCCCGATTAAGCATTCTAGAGCAAATATTGCTGATAAAGGGTGGGTCACTCGCGACGTTATACAAGAGGGCAATGAACTTAGAGAACTTTTTAGTATTGTTAACAATTGTGAGAATGCAGAGCTTAAAATTGTATATAAAAATCTAAAAAAGAATCACAAATTACATATTAT
>JAFFZR010021918.1:4488-16776 GCA_018397195.1 Lethrus apterus | reverse complement strand
TGTAGTTTCTGTTGCTGAAGTACTTTACTAATAGTAAATAGTTACGTACAATTGTGTTTTATTTACTTTTTAGTAATTTTTATACTTTGTTTCCAGGAACAGGTAGGCGTAAAACAAAAAAATATGCGAATTATTCTAATAATTTTGTTATTTCTACAAATAAACCCAATGTGTTATACGTTATTGAAAACAGCAAGTTATGTTCTCTTAGATACAATCAAAGCCATCTACTATGTGTATTTAAAATAAGAAACTTAGCTATGAAATCTCAAAAATTAAAAAAGATATTTAGATTAGAGTAACATATTCGGAATCTACGTAAAAAAGTACCTTAATAATGTTAAAATACTATTCCGGTATCTTTTCATCGAACTGAGCTACAAGCGAAAATTTAAAATGCCATTTTTTCTTTTTTTGCGTGTAGCGTCCATACCGACCATTATTTCCAATGTTTCTTTTTTTTTTAGTAAGTAGGCCATGATGTTGCGCACATTTTGTCTCATTTAACCAACTCTCTATCTCTTACAGTTTACGAGATCCCAATAGTGAGAACACTATCTGGGACAACCTGTATATGGTTTGCTGGTGATTAAATCACAATTGAAGTCGCTATAGTCTTGGGTCTTGGTTTTGTAGAACATGCTGTATACCCCTGTACTGGAAATATCATAAAAATTTAATTTGTCGTTTATTTCTTGTAGAATATACGAGACGAAGCAGTAGTGGCATTGGCAGATAAATGTAGTAGATTACATTACCTTTGTATATCTGGTTGTTCAAATTTGACAGACGTTTCTTTGGTGGCTTTGGCACAACAATGTCCAAAACTATCGACATTAGAAGTTGCAGGGTGTACACAGTTTACAGATTTGGGCTTTCAAGCCCTTGCCAGGGTATGTCTTAATCGTAGTTAACTATTATTTGTAAAAAAGTAGTAATTTTTAGACTTGCCGTTATTTGGAAAAAATGGATCTTGACGAATGCGTTCTAATAACTGACGGGACGTTAATTAACTTGGCAATGGGATGTCCGAGAATAGAATATTTGGTATTGTATGTTACCATCTTTTCAACATTGATTAAAGTTCTTGTTTTTTTAAGACTTTGTCTCATTGTGAGTTGATAACAGATGAAGGCATCAGACATTTGTGTTTATCACCATGTGCTGCAGAAAACCTCACCGTTTTGGAATTGGACAATTGTCCTCTAATAACAGATGCCTCGTTAGAGTACTTGACATCGTGTCATAATTTGCAGCGAGTTGAATTGTATGACTGTCAGCTTTTAACAAGAGTTGGTATTAGACGATTAAGGGTTTGTATTTTTTCAATTTGTTCGAATTTTTCTTAATTAAGGTTTTTTTTTTAGAATCATTTACCTAATATAAAAGTACATGCGTACTTTGCACCAGTGACCCCCCCGCCTTCCGCAGGCGGATCACGCCAACGTTATTGTAGGTGTTGTGAAATTCTGTGAGATTGTAGCCCCAAAGGTTCCCATCATAATCCACCGCCATAAAGCTATGTGTTCAGCACGCTTAAGTGACACTACAATAACAATAACAATATGTAAGGTTCTTTCATTTGATAGATTTTTGTTGATAGTTTTGGATTTGTGAAAGATCCTTACACGTTTTATTTTAATCATAGAGCAGTTAATATAACAAACAAGTAGTAAACAGCTATGATATTATTGGGTACTTAAGATGAAGACCAGTGATGCCATATTTATGCTCAAAGACACTTTGAGTTGAATTTCTTGGAAACAAGCATTTATGAGAAAACACTAATGGGGCCATACAGGGGCGAAAATATGTAACCAGTAGAAGAACTTTTATTTTTAATGTAAGAAATTTAATAATTCATTTTTTTTCTTGGGTGTGATGGTTATCACCATCACTATCAGTTACACTATTTAAAAATTGTTTTTTTTTTAACATTCTTGCATATTATTATAAAAGTATGAATTTGAATTTTATTTGTTGAATTAATGAAATTCATTGTTGATATTTTGAATTGTTGTTTATAGATCCCTTAAAAGTGGTAATTTTGTCTGTTATGTCTCTTATCGTAAGGCTAGTGGACCTTATTTTATCAAGAATATTTTTAAAATCTCAAGTTTTCTGTAGGACATTTTATAATTGACAATTTTTTTTATCTATTTATTCATTATCACTTACATTCGACACATTATTAAATTTTGTGGATCATATTTTCGTTCAAACCCATAATTTTAATTTGTCACTCAAATGTTTTTGCTTATTTGGGATAAATATTTATATGAATGTATTTACATATTTGTTGTTACATATTTAACGAATTTGTTGAAGGTTTTACTTGAGGGGTTTTCAATTTATGACTCGTTTATTATTTTGCATGTGATAATTTTCGGAGTTCTTAATGAGATTTCACTGATTTGACGAAATACAGAATAGGGTTATTCAGGCTTATTTCATCCAAAAATTGAAATAATCTGGGTTTGAAAATTTGGGAAGACCTCAAAAATGCATTTGATTTATACACAAACCTAATTCTTCATTTAATTTTTTCTTTAATAATAACTTTTGATGAAATTCACATTTTTAATTTAAACGTTAATAATAATTCAAATCACAAATTTTAGAAGCTCTGGCCCAATTTGCCGGGCATGTATCTCGTCAAATAGTTTGAAAGCTCAGTAAACATTTTTACTATTTTGTATATACATCATTGTATTTTTATTTCTCTGTTCAGTTTAAAACTAAGGTTGCGATGGCATATTTAAGGGTACATATATTTACTTAAAAAAAAAGAATTGTGAATGATGTGTGATACAACATTTTAATATGTATAACTTATTAAAATGTAAGTGATAGCTTTATAAGTTATACAGTGATAAGTGATAACGTAAAGGTTGGAACATATCCGATAAAATCTTCATTGGGCAAGTAAGAAAAAAATGCTCGGACAGGTCGATTTTCTTTTTTAAATGTCCTTTTTTTGGTATACGTATATTTTGTATTGTGTGATCTATATTCGAGTTATGACGTCATCACTTGTTTTTTTTTTAAATTGGAACACCCTTTTTTGATAGTACCATTTGAAAGAGTACATTTTTCTGCGTATTTACGCCAATTTTTATGGTATGTTACATAAGAATATTTTCGAGATATTTATTATTAATGTTTAATAATCCATTGTTGCATTATTTTCGTTCCGACACTGATCGTACCTCTTTTTTTTCATATGTACCTATTATGCTTAGCAACGTTTAGTGAACGAAACAAAACGTCACTGTCAAATATATGTCACTGTCACTGTCAAAATTTTCCATGAAATTTTATTTCATTAAATTGCAATGAATACCAAAGCTCTTTTTCTCGAAAATATTGTATTGCGCAATATTTGACAGTGACGTTTAGTTTTGTTCTCTAAAGTCACGTTGCTAAGCATAATAGGTACATATGCAAAAGAAGTAGCTACGATCAGTGTCGGAATGAAAATAATGCAACAATGGGTTATTTAACATTAATAATAATAAGTATCTTGAAAATATTCTTATGTAACATACCATAAAAATTGACATTTAGAAAAGAGGGTGTTGCAATTTAAAAAAAATAAGTGATGACGTCATAACTCGAACATAGACGACGCAACACACAAAAAAATAGACAATTGAAAAAGAAAATCGACCTGTCCGAGCATTTTTTTCTTACTTGCCCAATGAAGATTTTACCGAATGTGTTCCAACCTTTATGTTATCACTTTATGTTTTTCTATTGTGTAAAATTTTCCTGTCTGTTAATTTCTGTGAAGTCAACGAATGGAAAAGTCTTTGTTTGAAATTTATAGCGCCTCTATGAAGACTGTGATACTAAAAAGTGGGAATTTTAAAAAAAGTTTTTCGTTCACTGATAAATAATAATCAACAGATAAGTTCATTTTGGTTCATATTCTGAAGTGTTCTGATTACCTAGTTTTTGGTCACAACCTAATGGTTAGGATCTGACGTTGTAACGTTAACATGCTAAAATATATTATACAATGGCGAAGTTATACTTACTAAATCTATTCGTTAAAGGAACTTATCTTTTGGTTATTTCATTTCATCAAAATTAATTTTTTGGAACTACGGATTTGTATCGAATATGAATAAGGGGGGGTTGATCATCATTGGTTTTTAATTATTTTAAAAGTTACTTCATTTTATGGTAAATTAACATTAATAATAAATTTTGTTAACTTCATTCGGTGAAGGAAAACACCGAAATGACTACATTTATTTGCAATATTTCAAAAAGTTAGTAATTATAATGCAGTGTGTTTTATGACTGATTATGTTTTATTTTTTTCACATTTATAATGTATGTACTGTACAATCTGTAAAGTTCACGAATCTCATCATTTTGATGCAAACTTGTTTTTTTGTAATATTTTTTTTCAATGTTCGTGATTCATAATTGCATCTCCATATTTTTCTATCTACTAAAAGACATGCTGTAATTGTATAATCTTGAATGACTGCAAATACACACCATTTAAAGTATTAGAAATCTATCCTCGTCATTTTCTAATTTTTTCAGTGGTAATTTTATGCAGCTATTTTTTTTATCACACACTATTTGTAGATATATACTTTTAGTAGATGAAGTGTAAGAAGAAAATGTGTTTTAACTCGTTTAAATGATTATATTCTTTGAAATAGGATTATTAGAAAGACGTGTCCGAAGACAATGTTTTCTGTGCTATGTTTGTGTCACCAAACTGGTTATTATATTGTAAGTTAGTCTATATGACACCGTTTATATATTGTGTAGGACGTTTGTCTGCCGTTGTTCGGCTTTAATTATAGGTAAAATAATATTTATTTTATCAAAGACTGAGCACTTTGCTGCTAGGATTTTTAAATAAGAAGCAAAACATAAGTGTAACATTATTATGTATGTGCATTTTTTAATATCAATAAATACAATTATGTATTAACTCAGATTTTTTGTCTATATCTTATCATCCTTTTTCTGGTATCTTATAATTAACATTTTATAAGATTTTAATCACAAGTTTATAGATATTTTATAATTGTTTCTAGGAAACCGAGTGCATAATTTTAATTTTAATTTGTTATAAGTTGGATAGAATTTTGTTCTCAGACTTACACTGTGTTTAAATGTAAAACTTCACAATGAGACTACTGACGACCATGAGGAGCATCTTCAGTCCTCAAAAAATTCTTCTCGACAACAAATTCATTGACATTATTTTGGTTAAAAAATGAATTTTATCATTTAATCTGCATTCAAGCTTCAGATAAATTCAGTTAAATAAAAATGTTTGCTATCGTCAGTGCGATAAATACTTATCACATTCGATTCTTTACAAATAAATTATATTGTGATTTAATCTCTCCAACTGATTATCTACGGAAGAAAAAATTATTTCGAAGTCTGATCGTTATAAAGATGAAAACAAATTAATTGAATTGACACCTAACTTCCTGCGTTAGGAAATTTTATGTCAAACCAATCTTATCGTACTTGTTAAATTTCGATAAGATTTTGTCTATAAAAGTCTTGTAGTGCAGATTAAGAAATCAATTGTTTTTTGTTAACGATAGCAAAATGTTAGGTAAGTTCTCTGCTCTGTGCTGCATATGTTAGGTCTGAAGTGACAATTTTTTTTCAGTATATCATATAGCGATTTTCGTGTTAATTTTCGGATATATTAATGCCGAAAGCAGCGAGGTTGAACCTTCCAACCCAGATCTTTCATGCATAGGTGCCGACCTTACATTCCATTCTATGTCTGATTGCACTAAATTCTATCAATGCGTGGATGGGTACAAAAACATTTTCACTTGTTCAGAAAATTTGTATTTCAATGAGAAAAAGCAAGTATGCGACTACGAAGAAAGTGCGGGCTGCGGAGACATCGTAGATCCTGAACCTGAAGAAAGTGAAGAACCAGCAGAACCTGATCTTCACTGTACAGACGACGATCTCAAATTTCATTCTATGCCTGATTGCACTAAATTTTATCAGTGTATCGAAGGTCATAAATTCATTCTAACTTGCCCAGAAAATTTGTACTTCAATGAGAAAGAGCAAGTATGCGACTATCAAGAAAATGCTGGTTGTGGAGATATTGTAGAACCTGAACCCGAGGAAAGCGATGAAGGAAATGAAGAACCATCTGAACCCGACCCTATTTGTGAAGGTGCTGATCTATCATTTCATCCAATGCCTGATTGTACCCAATTTTATCAATGTGTCGGTGGATACAAACAAATTTTTACGTGCACTGAAAATTTACACTTTAATCCTGTCGAACAAGTTTGTGACTATCCCGAATTAGCTGGATGTATCGGTAGTAGTTCTGAAGAAAGCGGCGAGACAAATCCAGAACCGGAAGAAAGTGAAGAAGAAGTACCATTGGAACCTCATCCCGATTGTATAGACGCTGATATGTCTTTCAAACCGATGCCTGACTGCACGCAATTCTATCGGTGTTTATCTGGCGAAAAATTTATATACGATTGTCCTTTAAATTTGCATTTTAATGTTGCCACTCAACAGTGTGATTATCCAGAGTCTGCGGGCTGCTTAACTGGTGCTTAAAAGCGTATAACATAATATAGTTTATTTATAAATGTTTTCTTAACCATTTTGTTGTAATTATATATTAAATATATTTGCATCGAATTGTGTTTAATTCTTAATTAAATGCTAATACCATGGTAAATGAAAAATGATTGAAAAAGATATTATAAAAACCTGTTGTTATCCAAAATGTTTACTTCAAGCGATGGAGCTTTAAATCTTTAGATGTTGGGTTTGGAGTTGAGAAAAAATGTGATATGATCAGATTATAAAAATCATCATTACCGGAGGCGCTGAAAACAAAGCGCATTTTCCATCTAAACACCTAAACCCCAATATTTATAAAAATATTCTTGTATTTTTTTGTATTATTCTTATTTTCTTTTTGTCGCTTTCTTTTACTGTCTCTATAATAAGTTTCTCTATATAACGTAATTTATTTCTTCTATACTTGATTCTTCTATTGTGAAATTTGTCAGTATGTGTTTGATAGTTTTGTAGTCGGAATGGTATAAGTATACACGATTTAGTGTGTTTTTTGTTTCAAACAGTTTTGCTTTTTTTATTTTGAAAAATATGGTTGTTATCATGATTGATCTCTCGCATTTTGTACAAAATCACGTCGCAAGCAAATTGTCGATGTCGTGCTGTGAATTATCATTTAGACGTTACCGACGAAAATATTGGGAAAAGATACACTACGGTTGGTTTTGGATGCTTATAGTTCAGAATGCTAGAACAGCGGGACCTTGTCCGTTGAATTTGTGAAAATTTCGAGATTATTTGGTTTTTTCCCTAAAAACTGCCCAAATTAAGTTCGCTGCCATGACAATTTATAAGAGATCCGTCAGTGATCTGAGAATACGTTTTCAATTATGGACGAGCTTCTTACGATCCAACCTAATTCAACTTAATAAATCGCTAGAAGACAAATTATACGTCATCAGAATTTTCAACCCAACTTAATTAGACCAAATACCACAATTAAACTCAACAAAAGCAATAGATAACTCATGGAGTTCAATGAATGTTGTGTATGGTAACCAGCAGATAAGAGATGGCGCTGCACGGAACCATTAATTTTATACTTATAACTTTTAAACTTATAATCTTTTATTCATTTATTCAAGCAACATTACCAGCATAGCAGACGTAACGTTGCTCGTAATAAAATATATCGATATTAAAATAACATAATAAATTACATTTGCTTCTCATAACAAGTTTTTTATGGGTTGCTTGCTCAAGAATAAAAAAAAAGTATAATTTTAAGCAATTCCAATCAATAATTTGACATTAATTATGTTTTATGTCATACTTGATTTCGTTTGATTTTGTAAGTTAACCCGCAGATAAGAGATGGCGCTTCAACGGAACCATCATTTGTTTGTTTAGTATTTATTTATAAATAGCTAAAACCGTTTTTATTGTAACTATATGTAATTGACTGTTTTTACTGTAATTTTAAGTACAGTAATACCTGTATAACCTGTTTATTTTTCTGCCAATGTCTATGTTCTTCTTGAATTTAGTGACAATAAAGATTTATTATTATTATTTATATTTATCAAGTTTTTTAAAATTTTGTTTTGGTACGAAAACCAAAGTACATATTTATAACCTTGTGTAAAAAAGATGAATCATTTTTTTTTTGTTTACCATTACATAGTACACCAGCAAGTTCTGTGCTCTAAAGTTCTTTCATTTAGCCATGTTTTGGAAACCATGACTAAAATTATAAATTCTATAAAAGCTGTGCCATTACAGCACATACTTTTCAAAAAAACTACTGGAAGATGTGGTGATTTACTAACTTATACAGAAGTGAGAGAAGTGAGTGACTTAGGCAAATTATTAGAACGTTTTCTTAATTTACAGCCTATATATAGAATATAGAACAGAACGAAGAACCGTTATTGTTTTTATTCAGTTGATAGATACATTTTTAAATCTGAATATATTTCTTTTAGTTCGTATTTATTTTGATTAATTTTGGTTAGAAAATGAAATTAGAGAATTTTATCATTTATCCAAGTTCCAAGTAAATTCAATTAACACGTTCACTGCCGGTCGCATTTTGGTATACTGACGCGTAGTGCCGGCACTGCGCACGTATAATTTTGGCGCCTAAATTACCCCGCACGGCCTTCGCTTATAATTCCTAAACTATTCATAAATAAGAAAAATTGTTAAGAACAAAAATCATTCAAAATGAGTTCGTATACCTATCTTTAGCAGTTTCTACGGAAACTACGATGGATCGACGAAGAATTTAATTCTGCATCACTTCTTGTAAATATATACAGGCTGTTCCATTTAAAAAAATCGTGAAAAATAATTTCAAAGTTGGTATAGTTGATACTTTCATACTGATTAACCTGTATATCCGCTGATAGAAATATTTTAGCGATATCATCTCCCAGCTTCCGTAAATTCACACAATAAATTTTATTGTAAAAAATCTAAGCGTTTGGACGTAGCGGTTTTTTTATTTAAAATATGTAATTTACATTTTTTAACAAAAACAATTGCAACTATAAAACGGTTAAACAGGTTACTTTAATATTCTGGGGATGAATAGAGGTCTGGTTTCTTAAATAATGTAAAAATATACAGGTGTTCCATTAAAAAAAAATCAAATTTTACCGTGCCACCTTTTGTTGAAACAGTGTGTATATACGAACATATTTTTAGAAGATGCAGGCGTACTAGTATATTACATCCCCAGAATTTTAAATGGCTATCTAGCATACTGCCCGAATTATGAAAGACGGACGTACTATTGCAGGACCCTGTATACAGGCTGTCACATTAGTGCGATATTCTTCGATATCTCCGTTGTTATGCCAAATACAAAAAATATTTTATGACAAAAGTTTTTTGAATTTATGGTCTCCACCACCTGAAATTTTCAGTTATACAGAGTGTTTCGTTTGTGCGCAACCACGAACAACTTTAAAATTTTAAATAGAACACCCTATATATTATTACATTTTTAAATTCCCTGGGTAATTCTAATTTAATTTTGTATAAGATAATATTTGTCTATGTCTATTCGTTTTTAAGATATTTGCATTTATTCAAAAATGTTGACAGCTGACGGTCTTCGGCAAAACGTTCAATAACGAAATACAGCAAGATCATGAAATTGTATGCAACGCTAGAGGGATCTTTATTGATAATATTAAAAGCATTAGAAATTCGATATTTAACACAACAAACCTAATAAATCGTCTTCTTTTTGAAACAATTGAAATGCGGAAAACTTAATTTTTTTTAAATGGAAGCGCTATATTTTTATGAATTAGTCGAAAGCAACATATGTAGTTAAAATTAATAATTTTCGAGATATTGATGTATTTTTTAATTATCGTACATTGTCTCCCTCCTGAGAACCATAAAAATAATTTTTAAATGTTTTTTTAAACAAATCTGATAAACTACGAACTAATAAATAGAATATGCTGTAAATAAGAAGATACACCAAATTTTACTCAAGAAAGCAGTAATATTACATACAAAGTATGGCATTTTGTGATCTCTCTATTTAATGTCTGAATATTATAAAACTTTGAAATGTAAAGCTTGGTGTATCTTCTTATTTATAGCATATTCTATTTATTAGTTCGTAGTTTATCAGCTTTGTTTAAAACATTTAAAAATTACTTTTTATGGTTCTCAGGAGGGATGACAATGTACGAAAATTACAAAATACATCAATATTATAAAAATATCATCACCGGAGGCGTTGAAAACAAAGCGCATTTTCCATCAAAAAATTTCTTCAATTTTTATTAATATAAAGTTATTGATGTATTAAGACAAGAACTTGCTTATCTGGTCTATATACAGGGCTGTTCAATTTGAAGTCGGCACTATTGCCAACTTTGTTACTACTAAAGATACGATCTTGGTTAAATTACCAAAGTAGTAGCGTTTTTTCTTCCGATTACGATGGTAATTTTAAAAACAATTGAACTTCGCGTTTTCGAGATATTAAAAAAAACAACATTTTTATAAATGGAATGACCTATATATTTATGTAGTAGTCGGTAGAAAAGGAAATTTTGCACAATATCTTCTTATACTACTATAACCCAGAAATGAAAAACAAAAGAGCTACGACGATATTAATACAGGTCACCGCACGCACATGGGATAACTTCGTTAGTAGAGAAGCTACGGTGTTGGTCAATACATCAAAAATTTGTAGTTTTTTCTACTGATTACAAAAAAACAATTGCCAGTCGCATTTTCGAACTGCTTGCTTTGATACTCATTTACTTATGTTATATTAAAATTTGATCTTTCATCTTACGGTTGTACTATTAGAAGAGTATTCTATGTAAAACTTAACTTTTTATCAATTAAAATATACAGGATGTCTCATAAATGTTTTTGTTAGTATGTTTTGAGTATGCCATTGTAATCAGAAGAAAAAACTACACATTTTTGATGCATTGACCAACACCTTCTCTACTAACGAAGTTATCCCATGTGCGGTGACCTGTATTAATATCGTCGTAGCTCCTTTGTTTTTCATTTCTATGATATAGTAGTATAAGAAGATTTTGTGCAAAATTTCATTTTTTACCTCTTCTTCTTCTTAATCAGTAGATGCCTATCTACCCTCCCGGGTGTAAGGCTGTGGGTGGGGTTGAGTTGTCTCTCGCTGGGGTCTTCCAAATTTTCTTCCATTCCTTTCGGTCATTTATTGTATTTCGTATGTCTACCCATTTCTTTTTTTTTACCTACTGCTTCATAAATATACAGGGTGTTCCATTTAAAAAAATGTTGTTTCTTTTAATATCTCGAAAACGCGAAGTTCAATTGTTTTTAAAATTTTACCATCGTAATCGGAAGAAAAAACGCTACTACTTTGGTAATTTAACCAACATCGTATATTTAGTAGTAACAAAGTTGGCAATAGTGCCGACTTTAATTTGAACACGCTGTATAGGTTTTGAATTATTTTTACACCACAAAATTTAATAACACTGACTTGATGATCGACAAAAAGAAAATTGCTCTCGACGTCTCAAGTGGATATTTTTTTAATTACATTTATCAAACAGAATCAAAGATGAGATAAATTTTCTTTATTTATAGATTTTGCTATTTATTGTATATAATTTTTTTTTTAAATTGTTTACTTCTTTCTTTGATTATAATCTTCCACATAGTTTCTATTTTTAAAAGATAAGAGTCACTGATTATTTGAAAGCAACTGTTAAAGACATTTTATCATCCTTTGTTTATAACTTTATATTTCTGTTCTTTTATTTTTCGTTTGTTATTCGCGTATATTTTTTATTTGTAGTTTGAAACAGTCACTGTATATTTTTGGTTCAAATAAGTTTAGACATATCAATTATGTGTAGAATTGCCGAAACGTGCATTATCTGTATGTTCAATTTTTTCCATTTCTATTTATATCGACTTAATGTTTATTACTCTTGGAAAATCACGTTTTGGTAATCGTGTATTTCATTTTTTGTGTAGTTTTAGGATATGTACTTTATTACCTATCATAATGTTTAAAGCCGCATTAATCCGTGAAGTGTCCAAACGGTTGTAAAAGGCTTACAAATACAATAGACAATAGACATTGCTATCGGTCCTTCGGAGAATTAGTAAACAACCTTACTGTGCCCGTCAATACTGTGTTTTTCCCGCCTGGGACCAATAGGAATGTTCAAAATTGTGTGGGGTGCG
>JAFFZR010021917.1:0-16978 GCA_018397195.1 Lethrus apterus | reverse complement strand
TAAAAGTTGTATAATACTCATATAACGGCGTTGTATTTTAAATGTTTATAATAAGTACATATCAGCAGATTCAAAATTGTTCTATTTAATTTGACACCTATTTATATCAACCATAAGGGTCAGTTTTAAGACGGTCAAAATGTGAACGACTCCTGTTTAAATTTCGTGCTCGTTTTTGACGTCATCACTAATGCGGTCCATTACTGATGTCCTTTTGTGTAAAAGTTTGTGGCGAGGTGGCGCATCGCGTAACGTAAATCGTCAATAATTTAATATTTTTTATTTTTTATTTATGTATCTCAGTAATACTTCTTTCTCCTTATTAGACCATTGATTACTTATTCAAATAAATGATGCAAAGCAATTTAAATAAATTTGAATTCATACATTATGTATGTACGATAGTTCGAAGTCCGCATCAATTATATGTGCTTATACACGATCCACTCTTGTAACATACTAATAGTAAAGCTTAAATATCGTACTTTGGCATATTTGATCAATATTCTAAAACTGATATTTCCGTTCATAAATATACTAAAAGATATACAGTTGAGTCTTTCGTTCGTAAATACGTTTGCCAAAAGGAAATTCCTATAAAAGTTACATCGGCGTAGAGAGTTGAAATTCGAATTCCTATTGACAAACATCGTATTTACAACTCGAAACTGTGGGAAAACTACGACGAGGGAATTCTCGACGGAGTGATCCTCGAGAAATTTTACCCAAAGCGCTAGTATTCAAGAAAACGGCAGCGATGTGTGTGAAAAACTGAAACTGGCACTTTCATAAAATATATTTTTATCACTTAAATCGCGTTGCTTCCATGTTATAGCTATTTCTCATTTATTTTGAATATTAATGAATATTCATCTAGTAAGACACATGCTAAAATAGAAATGTATCGTTTTTTCACAAAAAATTTAGCCTTTAGACTGTTTTGATCAGTTACTATTTAAAAATGTCTTACAGACCATATAATATACATTACTAGGCCAAAACATGATTTTGGTTCTTAAACTTGCTATAACTCTGGATGCCATAACTCTAGATATGCCATTGATTCATTTTAAAAGCAAAAATCGTTGTGATTTACTCAAAGTGGCCTCATAAGCTGATTACGGTGCGCGGTGAGGAAACGGACGAATCCCACATATGAAATCTGCGTTATGTTAAGGTCAGTGTAATTAAATCGGGCAACAATATTAATGACCGAGCTTAACACTATTGATCTACGTTAGGGATGATCTTTTCTTCCTCCTACGAAATATCTAGTAGTTTCTCATCACTGTCGGTCAATAATTATATTGTCATTATTCTCCGGTCATTAAGATTGATGTGCTTTTAATGAGTTTTCCGTAATATATACACGGCTTGTATGGAAGATTTTGTGTTACTACTTATGCAATAAATAAAAGTACAAAATACCAAATATTTAAGTATAAAAATAATAAAATGGACATATTTTGATGGATTACAGATCAGAAACGACGTAACATTCTTTAATAGGCATTAACATTTCATTTTCTCTCCTCGCTTTGAGTGCTATTTTTAATGTACGTTGTAATTCGAAATTCAAATCAAATCAAATCAAATGCAATATTTATTTTAAGTTTAGATCGGCCATTTCGTATTATTTTAAACACTCCCGAAACGCAAGATAAAGCGAATCGTCCGTCGAAGCATAAAAACAAACTTGGGATCACATTGTGATTCCAGTTGCTCGCATGGAAGAGATCTGGATTGGCAAACTCGCATTAGTGTACGAAAGAGACAAACTGGATTTCTCATACGGCGTACATGCACAGAATGTTAAAGCGGATTTTTCGGAATCAAAATGCGTAAACATGTGATTTAGCAAGACATGTTTGGTTTTCAACAAAAAATAAATAAATGTTAAATCGCACAAAATTTTTGTTTTACCTGTAAATTCGTAGAATTCTTCCCGAGTTATCATGAAGGCGGCTAAATTGGCAGTGTATATGGCAAGGAAGACGACGGCAAACATTGCCCATACGTTAGTCATAAAACGAGATGTGAAGCCTCTTGGCGAATCTACGTGCACAGCAGCTTGGAACAACACGGCCCAAACCAACCAATATGTGCGAAACAATGAGAAGCGATGAGAAGCCGATGGTGTCGACTGAAAAAAATAATTGCTAAATATTAAATAACTACTTAAGATTATGCGTTCATTTTTTTTTATATCTGTTAACTAACTAATTTAGCCCTCATCAGCACAGCTTTGTGCTATGACGTCGTTTTATAAATGCTATTTGATTTCATAAGTCAGTCTAAATGTACGTCCCACTAATTTTAACGTCAATAATATTCTATTCTCTCAATCGATCAAATTATACAGACAAGAAGATAAAAAATCAATTAGGTCATTGAATGGATATATGTATGTATGTATAAATTTAATTGTTTGGTGAATTTTAAATATTTCAATTCTCTGTCTGTAGTTAAAATCATCAAAGTTCTCAGTTGATGAATGATAAATTTAGTGCAAATAACAAGTGAATAGCATTGCAAAAAGCTGAAAGACTGAAATATGTGCGAATGAACTTCCAATGAACTAGTGATTACGTTTTGAAGAAAATTACACATTTTTGATATAAATTCTTATTAAAAAAGTAGTTTCAAAGCAAGAAATACATTGCTTATAATCTATATAAATAAAAATGTAATGTTCATCAAACTGATCATTTTGTAACTCCACCTGGTTTTATTTAAAAAATACAAATAGTTATTTCTATTTGTATTTTTACGTTTCGATAACAAAGGCATCATCTTCCAGGAAGTTTAAAAAAGCAGTTTGCTGATGCAAACTGCTTTTTTTTTTTTTTTTTTAGTCAAAAAACCGAAAAAAAAAAAAAAAAAATTAATTATTTGATTTCGAGCATAAAATGTAAACATTTTTTTCTTACCAAACATTACCTTAAGTTTATAACTCTAACAAGATTATTTACAATTAAATTGATCGTGTTGCGTATAATGGTATGTACAATATTAATTACCACTAAAAATTAACTCCCGTCAGGAAGCCCGTTGCTTACACAGAACATGACGTCTTCAAAGAAACTTTCTTAATATAACATTGTACAAACAGAACCGTTTCTTGTAAATAAATCGAAGTAAGGAAACTACATCGTTATAATTGAAGCTTAGACGTCTGCAAACTGGAACAATGGCTCTTAGTAAAACAAATTAGTTTTCTTTTTCGCAAAGAACAATTGATGAACTTAATACAATTTAAATGAGTTTACGATTTGAAGTACTTCATTAATTAGAAAATTGGATCTTAATTTAGCGACTAATTTAATAATTAATTACTCGATGCATTTCCATATTGTAGTTTGAATGGCTTTTAGTGTCATCTGGTATAGGAAAGCTTTTACTATAATGTAAGGTAGTTAGCTTTGACAGTTTTGAATAATTTATAAAAATTTTACTAACGGTATTAAATGTTAGAAAATGAAACGAACGTATCTATGGATAGTGTTTTTCATATAAAATTATAAAAGCAATAATGTATATACAGCTACATTTTGATAATGTGAGGATTTTATTTAATATATTTTATCACAGATATATCATAAATAATAACATAAATAATAAAAATATTTATCTCTCATAGGAACCGTTCAGTGTATTGTAAAATGTGGGTTAAAAGCTATCGCCTAAAAGCTTTTAGCATCGGAGTATTTTTCAAGGTAAGTGGCTCTTGGACGAAGTCATATTTTTAATATTTATTAGTCAGTGGTATGCATTTTTACCAAAAGATGAACGGTTATGCTATTAACTCATTGTTTGTTTTCAAGAAGCACATTTTAATTATTATTGTAAATGACAGTGTGCTTTATTCACATAATTAACAATATCGTTCTATGTTCTAATGTTGAATAAATAATTTTACGAAACTGTACACTGAATGCAATATATAGACTACAGCAAGTCTCAATTGTCAGAGACGAGAAAATTGAAATAATTGTGTGTATGAAATTTTCAATTAAAATCGTATCCGCTCGAAGCGGAGTTAAGTATCCAACGGGTAATTGAAAGCGAAGCTGAGCGGTGGATTATGTCGCCGTTTCGTTGTTAAAACTTATAGGACTAGACTTGCTTTCGAATTGGATCAATATATGTCATCGAATTAGATTTCACGGCAATGTAGCAATCGGATACAAAAAGAAAATTGCATAAAATAAAATGTTTTCTTTGCAACTCACGTAGAAAACGCGCAGCGAAACTGTAGAAATAAGAATATGGGAAAAGCGAAGAACTGTCCGATCGATCTGTGAACGATCCAAGCGAAGTAAATTTGATTTAGTTTACGTTCTTCAAGTAAAAATTCACGCTCCGGGCTCGGTCACAGACAAAGGATTTTTTCGTAAGGTTCGCTCGGTTAAACTCAACTGTATACCCAAACATTTGCCTACATGACCAGAATTTATCATGAAACATCCAACTTTGCTATCAACTTTTCATATCAGTAACGGCTACTTTTTATTAATAATTTTATTATGTTATTACAAGGTTATTATATTTTTATAAAAAATACTTATTCATTTAAAATAAATAAAATTTTAAATTTAAATTGTTAATTGTTTACGGACAAAATTCAAATTCGGTAAATAGCAATTCTCAATTCTGCTCCATACGTTAATGCGAGTTATTTGGACGGCATGGCATTATTTATACGTGCATTCAAAATTCAAAATGTGGGGCGCAAAACCAATAGAAGAATATAACATAAAGTTTAAAAGGCGATAAAAATGGAACAAATAACTAATACTAAAAACATATAAGGAGGAAAACACAGAAAGTATATGTAAGACGCTCGGTTTCGGGAGAACATTATTGCCAGAGATAGTGGATAACTTATATAATAGTTTACCTGATTTAGCGAAAGTTTCATGTCAAAACCGCTGGGAGATAACCATTCGAATAAAAATATCGTGAACGTCGCCGCTTGAATTGCAACTACACCGACTAGCATCCAAGAAGCGGTGTCAAAAGGTTCCAGAAACGCCGTCGGAGATATAATTCCTGTTCGCTTGACGACTACAATTGCAATTCCAGTTTCCATATAAGGAACGCTAAAATCCACCTGAAAAGAATCACACTTTAAATGTCGCTGGAAATCAAAGAAAATGCAATCTTAAATGGTACTTTACATATGTCATACCTATGTGTTATTAGGGCTTTTATACAAGGAAAAATATTAAATAACGAAATAAAAATATAGTAAAATATAAATATAAATTGTTTATTGATGTCAATGTTATTAAACGGGTTTATCAATGGAGATAAACGAAGACGATATGTAAGAAATCATATCAGGCGGAAGATGGAATGAGATGCAAAAAAGTTGACAATTAACTACTGAATTGAAAATAAAATTGGACAATCAAGATTCGGTGGAATTCGTTGGGAATGTGATAAAATTGAATGGAACCCAACTAAATTAAATGGAACCCAACTAAATTAAATGGAACCCAACTAAATTAAATGGAACTCAAGTTAGGATTTTTTTTCCAAAATAAACAAGAATTTTGATCTTTTTCACCCACAATTAGATGAATTTTATTATCCTATGGAGTTGAAAACAACTTTGTTTTGAAACCATAGATTTTTGAAAGTTGAGGGCATCACTTTTAGGAATTGTTTTTCCAAAACAACCAAGAATTTTGAGTTTTTTCATCCATAATTAGATGAATTTTATTATCCTATGCACTTGAAAACTAAATTAAATGGAACCCAACTAAATTAAATGGAACCCAACTAAATTAAATGGAACAAAATGTAAAAAATTTATAAGTTAAATAAATTTTGTTTCAGTCATTGTTAACCGAAAATTTGTAATCAATTTAAATTTAAAGTTTAAATATATTTCAGGAACTTTACTGACACTCGATCAATAATTGTTTTTTCGTCGTTCAAATTCAGAGTTGGTAAGTTGGCAATGCAAATCGTAAAGCTTTTTCTGAAAACAACCTTCACAAACTTATAAGCCAATCGATTTTATTTAATTGAATACGTTTTAAATTTCTGTGTCTAAACGTAAAACGTAAACTGAAAATGTATATTTACATATAATTTATATCGTTTTTTTATATATTAATAAAAAATAATATCTCATTTTATGTCACAGTATGCTTTAATAAAACCTTATGTAGGTGTATGTTATAAGAGCTCTCGTTTCAGCTTTCAGTCTTCTATATAAATGTAATCTGTAATAATACTTCAAATGAAATTGTTCACTATCTAGGTCATATATTGCATTGTATTTTATTAAGTTTACAACCAATAATGTGACAATATTTACTTTTAATGTGGTTTTCTTGATTGAAAATATTTTGTCATCGACAATACGAAATGAACAACGTGTATAAACACATATTAAATATAATACAAATAAACTTAAGGAGAAGCGTTATTGTGTAGCGAGATCGTATCGAATATAGTGTAATAAAAAGGGAGCTTTTTAGAAAATGAGATTAAAAAATTACCAATATTACTATTACTAAATTACTATCGTAATATAACAAATGTACATAGCTCAACACAGATCAGCAAGGACAGAAATTATATATTTATTGAATATTATATACTGATAATTTCCGTAAATATTATTTCTTATATCAGACGGAATCTTAGAATCGTTTCGTGAAAAAATCATCCGAGGAAATCAAGAAACTCGTCAGACAAAAAGCTTGTAAGCTGCTACAAGATTTTACACTGAAAATTAAAATAGAAATCGAATCTTCGACAACTTGTAATAAGAAAATGAGAATAAGGCACAGCCCTTGCAATTAACAGAAAATTTAGTTGTGGACTTAGTTCTGGACTTAATTCATATTTAACTGTATTGTTTTAACTGACACAGATAATTGTTAGACACAAGAAAAAATCAGATATAAGTTAAATGTTCCGGATATTTTCAATTAATGTATGCATGAAAGAAATTGTGAAACAAAAGAGCAGACATGTTTTCATTATCATTAGCACTTTATAGCCTGAAAAATTGACGCTTTCGTGTACAATGTGCCGGCTTTTTACAAACTGCCTAGGCATTTTATAATATGCCAGATTTTGCAATATGCCTACGACATATACATTCGTTCGTAATGTAAAAATTAACTTACAGCGGCTTCTCTTTCTGAATTTATCATCAACGATGTCATAACCATGTCAGTCTTTTTATTGACGAGGTCAGCGATCAATCCATTCCATTTTCCATTTTCATTCGTACCCCAGCGACCGTCTTCGACTCTAACTAGCTCGTATGTAAAGCCAAGCTCCTCCGAAAACTTCTCCAACAGATCGATGCAGAATCCCGAACAGCATTGATAAAAACTTCCATTTCGATGTGCCTGAGATGCATCGACTCTATGAAAAAAGAAAAGAATTATAAATGGAATTGAAAAAATTTTTAACGCTTTACAATTTGATCTGTTAAACAGTTTAATATTGAAGCGAATATTAACATAATTTGGTGATGTATTGGCGAGGGAATTCGTTTTAATGCTCAGATAATGTTTTAATTTTTTTATTATTAATATTTAATTTGAAAAAGCTAAAGCTTGAATATCGAAAATAATATTTTGCGATTTAATAAATTGCACACTTGCATATTTTGTTTTATTCAAAAATTAAAAACACAGAAATTGTTTTAAACGAACATTTTTATATTTTCCAGAACAATTTTAAAATTTTTTATATTGAAATACATAAAAATATAATTTTTTTTTGTATGTACCTATATATACATTTTCTACAATTTTCTATATATTTTTTACAGAGAATTCGGTGTTTTAAATGTTGCAACTTCGAAGCGTTTAACTCGATTATTTTCATAGTTACAAATTTGTTAATTAGAAGTTGTGATGGAAAATAATCGGATATTGAATTCACTGTAAAACTAGGCAACTGGGCATTAGTTCATAGCTTAGCGTCGGTTAAACATTTCAGCGCCCTATATGCACGTTACATTTTCAAGTAAAAAGTAAAAATCTCCAACAACAGTGTTCGAGTAACAGACAATGATGTTGCGGCGCCCACCGATAGGTGGAGCCGCACATCAGCTTGTTATATGCCAGTAGGTGATTTAAATATAGTTTTTAAATCGTTTAAATTTTGTCTTATCTGACTTTTTCTGTCCATATATTCAAGCAACTGAAAATTTATTAGTGAGCTTTGGCCCTCGGACACAATTTCGTAAAAATAACTAGAAAACTTTTGCATAAAACTTTAATTTTATAGACGCACATAAAAGTTTATTTATAAATATAGATTATTTCGATTATTTCTTGATTTCATTACACAGAATTTTGTCTGCTTTCATTTAATTTCACAGTTCAGTTTTTAACTTTATTCATTTCGTCATTTTATCCTATTATTTCTTTCTAATACTTATTCTTCGACATTTTTTTTCAATTTAGTTGTAAATTTCACCATTTTTAAATTCCTGGATTATTCAACATAAAGGAGAGAACTGCCATCAATCAAAAAATGCAATTACTGTCTGTGATGTTTTGGACATGTCCCGGTGGAACTTGCAATTACCATTCAATAGTGGAAAGCAATAGCTGTGGTATCTGTTACAGTTACGGTGTGTGTGACACTTTGACAAAGAAAAAACTTGCATGCAGCGAAAAAATCAAACGTAAAACTGAATTTCCAACTATTGATGTTTTATGAACAAATGTACGTACAAAATGCTAATTTTATGATATAAAGGGTAGTGGTATTTTTTATTGCTCGCATTAATATGAGTTTAGACGGTTAAATATTGTTCATTCGATTTTCATTAGAACCGTGAACCTATGACAATAAGTTGTCATTTAAGTTATAAGTTTTAAAAAATTTACGAAATTTGCAATTTATCATTTATGGATGTCGAAAACGATTATAAAGAAAAATCACTAAAGGCTTTATAAACTAGTCTAAATATATAGACGTATTAGTTTTAAAATTAGTGACAAAAATAAAAAATAATTTAATTAAATTTAGATCATCATCTAAATTTTTAAATATACAGTAATTAGTATAAAAAAATGTACCTAATTCAATTTTCATTTCTGTTAGATATACTTTACGTATTAGAATACTCAACACAGGTAATTAAGCTCTTTAAAAAAGTTGATAATTCAGCCATTTTAAGTCAATATACATTTTCAAAAAAAAGGCGAGAGAACCGGAAGGTTAACAGTAGTCGTTTATTTTCTATCTTAGTGTAGCACATATGGAAGTGGCTCTTACCATAGAATGGATGCTCTTACAGGCTGCACTCGGCCATACTTTGTACAAATATTGAAGATCGTAATAGAATATTCGTTGAGTGTTACTGATATTTGATGTGTTGTAAGTTTTACTTTTTAAAGGTGGATCAATTGAATATTAAAATAGATTTTATTTAATCACAGCAGTAATTACCAAGTAATTAAAAGGGAATTTTATGAAACGGGGAAATTCCTACAACCTTTAGAGACCACGCTTTGTTACATGTATGTGTTTAAAACAACAATGTGTATTTGTGGTTATTGTTTCCTTTATATTATCGTCCTTTCTTACTTAAATGGTCTGCATGATTGTTTCTCACTAACAAAGTCTGCCTTACACCCTCATAATTAATCACTTTATACATGTGCAATATCACAGTTTACAAGTCACCATGGTCATAATGAAATTAGCAGTATCAACAGTATGTAACATTAACATCGACAATATTGACAAACATATATAATTAAATGTTTCAGCCGTGTTTGTAATGAAATATCTTCGGGATAAATTATGGTTTCGAATGAATTTATTTCTCGATTGAAATTCCTGTTTTTCTTTGTTGATTTTACATTTGTTTTTTTTTTTATTTTAAAGCCATCATTTAATTAATTTTTAGTAATCAATTTATTAGTTATTGTTGAGATTCGTCGAGATTTGTAGTATATTTAATTTTTAACGTATGGTACTTACATTACATTTTGACCTAATAGATTTATTGTTGTGAAACTAGATTCAAATTGTGCCATCTGGTGATTTGATATAAATTTTTACATTCCCTTCATAAACAAATAAGTAGAATTTCGTGAAAATCCATGAACTGGTTGCATATTTATGTAATTGTCATTTTATTTTTGTTATTAAAGAAAGCTGTTCATCAAGAAACAATTTAATATCGAAAGCTGTTTTAGTTGATAAAAAGTTCGCGAATCGTTTTGGAAACAAGTTGCGAGTATAACTGAGCTTTTAAGAAAAGCGAAAGCACACGTTTCTAATATGTTTAATTTCACAATGCCTGTGGGTATACAATATTTTTTGTTGTTCCATTGTCTGTGCAGATATAGAGATTGTCTAGTTTGCCGGCTTTAGAACACGCAACATATAATTAATTGTCCATGTGAGAAGCATTCCGTGTCTAGATCTAAACCGCACAATTCTAAAGATTAGCCCTGAGCTTTATTGATAGTGATTGCTTTTACGTCCAACAGATGGCGCTGTTGTTCAAAAACTCATATTTTACCTGTCACAGATGTGACATCTATGTAATAACATAAAAACACTGGCGTATTCGAATGCAACGTTGTTTCAAAATTTCAAAGCAATCGCTGAAGAACTTTCAGAGATTTTAAGATTTTGCGCAGACGAACATTTATATTTTTATTTATATAGATTAATACTGAAAATGATGCAGTTTATGCAACTAATTACATGGAGTAGTTAGATCCGGACATTATAGAATGGGAATCGCCCATCGTTCAAGAATTCGGCGCCAAGACACCAAATTTAAATTAAGCCATGAACATTTCAACTAATTATCTCTAACAGCTTTTACGAAGCTAGCAGTTATTCCAACTAATTGCATATGAGCAACATAAATCATTCAGAGTAAAAATAAACATAATTGAATTTAAAATATTTACTAGGTAACTAAAATAATGCTGATAATTAAATTTACTAATTGGCTTATTTATTCAACAGGATTAAGTAAACAGTACAAATCTACACAAAAGGAATTAATAAATTACAATAACGTATGTAAAATCATTGAACAACTTCTATATGTAGTATACATACTCGTATATATTGTTGTCAATATTTTATATATTTCGCTTTTATTGACTATTCTTATTTGAGAGGGCCGGGTCCAGATCACGACATGCTTTGCATTTAGATGTAATTTTTGTTGTTAGCAACCGTCAATGAATAAAGAGTTTTGCTCTTTGAAATATTTTTGATTGAAGATATAATATTTTCCTAACAATATACAGTGTGTCCCAGGATTGATGTTACAAAATGTGCGATGGACTACAAATTTTTGAATTTTATTTTGTGAGGTTAAATCCTGCTTGGTTTGAAGAGGATTTTAAGAATATTTTCAGTTTTTGAAAAACAAATCGGCCTTGACGGTGAAGCGAAAGCTATTTTCTTTACAGGTAAAGTATCCTTTTTGTTCACGATATGGCAAAATTTTACTAAGAAAAGTTGTTCAGGATGACAAATTATGGCCCTATACAAAATTTGATGAAGATCTACATACTTTGATTAAACAGTCATTTTTTTAGATAAAAAACGTAAATTGTCTTTATTAAAAATTATTTGTAGAACATTGAAGCAAATAGTATTTACAACAAATTTAACCTACCAAACGTAACATTGATCGCCAATAAATTATTTAAAATTTATTATAAATAGGTACGATTTATTTTGTTTAATCTAAAAAATGACGGTTTAATCAAAGTAAGCAGATCTTCATGAAATTTTGTATAGAGCCATAATTTCTCATTATGAAAAACTTTTCTTAGTAAAATTTTGCCGTATCATGAACAAAAAGGGTGCTTTACCTGAAAAGAAATTGTTTTCGCTTTACTGTCGAGGCCGACTTATTTTTCAAAAAATGAAAACAGTCTTAAAATTCTCCCCAAACCAAGCAGGACTTAATCCCACAATATTAAAATTCAAAATTTTTTAATCCATCGCATTTTTTTTGTAACATCAATCCTGGGACACACTGTATATATAATATGTGATACACAAATGTATCATCTTTTCTAACGTTAAATTATATATTTATGATGCGAAGTAAGTTTTTGTTGGAACATCCACTATCGAGAGCATACCGACTAAAATTAGGAAAATCCAACCAATGTATGCCTAAATTGTATTTAAATACTTTTCTGCAAATAATTTTATAATCATGAATATATATTTATAAAATTTGACCTGTAATTTACTTGTTTGTTATATTCAGAATAATAATAACATATTAATTCAGCGTCTGGAATATGTTAAATATATTGGCAATCCTTTTCTAGAATAAATAGTAATTTAAATTGTAAATTTAAATATTTATTCCGAGGCTGTGTGGAAGAGGTATTATACATTCCGAATCTTTATCGTTTGAATACTTAAATTATATGCACGGTTATTTTTCGCATTTATTTTATAAAGTTTTTTAAAATGACCTAGAAAACAATAAAAAAATAATAAATTGCTAAATAAATATGTGTACATAAATTTTGCTGCAAATTTTCACATAAATAACCACAGTTTTCAACACGAAAACTTAAAACCTACAAAACTAAAGTTATTAAATTGATAAAAATTGGTGTGCAATGATGGAATAATGTTAGATCCATCAGAAATATTTTTTCCACATATTTCAAAAGTAAACGAAGCTAATCAGCAGAAAATTATTCATGTCCCAATTTAACTGACTTCGTATCCCTTAAACGTTTCGATGATTGCATATAAATGAGGCTTACAAATACAAACTTACAAATAATGGAATATTTAAAACATATTTTAAGTTCACAAATAATTTATTTTTACGATATGAAGATTTCCTGTGCTGAGGGATGAGTTGATAATACCTGAGTACGTACATTTAAATTTTTTGTTCTCAACATGAAAATAAATTTGACAATGAAATCGTCGATTAGTCGATTAACGATTTATTTCACGGAACTCTGTTTAATATTTTGTATTTTTCATTCTAAATATATAAGACGTACTTACATATTTATTCGTTTTGTAGTGCTTGTGAGATATATTTTTGAAAGTTGGAATCTCTTACGTTTTCGTCTCTTAATTCCCTCTGGAAATTACACTTGCACGAACTTATACTTTCGATGTATAAAACTTCAAAAGATATATTATAAATGAATGCAACAAACATGACTGAAAATACAACATTTTATTTAACAAGGAATATTCGAAATTGTACAACATTTTCGAACTAAATTAAATAAAACGACACGCTCGTTATTTTTAAGAATACTGCATTTTCTTGGGTTGTTATTTGAGCGTTTTCAAATACGTACACCCGATAGGTAATGGGTTTCATTTTAGAAAAGAAGCTTTTGCAACAAATTTAGAATTTAGAATAAATACATGTTTATAAAAAAGTCTGTGAATGTGTACTTAAATATTTTCAGAAAATTTAAGGAATCTGTCTTGTCAGAGTAATATTACTTTTCCTTGAATTTTAATGTAATTTACTTCCTAATTTAGTTTTTTTTTACTATTAAAAATAATTGAATTCTCTAAAATTTTTGAATTACATTATTTTACGTATCTGTGGAAATATCTTCTGAATATAATTTCATTCAATTTGAATTTGTTCGATTTTTATCATTAAAGCAAGAGTTGAATTTTAATCAGTATTATCGCTCGGCAAATTCAATAATATTATCAGTTATTACCAAGGTAATCTTACGAGTTCCGACAAATTGTGTTAAGCTAACGGAATATCTGATAAACCCAATCCTGAGGGTTTCTATTTGAACGGATAGAAAGAAAATTAAAGCGTTCTCCTGCATAGAATTTTTATTTGTTTTTTGTTCCAATTTTCGATGTACTTGACAAGCATTCAAAGGGGAAAATATGTGACTATGTTCTAATATTTCATATTTGACGTTCAATAGATTTTCGACGTGTATAGAAATTTTTATTGTAAATTCTTTAAGCTCGTTAAATTATTTCTAACTAATGCATTTGAATGATTACATTTAACTCTGTAAATTGTATAGTTCCAATATTTGCAGATATTTGTATAAATTGGTTTTATTACATTGTGACCTTAAAAAAAAAAAAAAAAACATTTCAGAATCATGCTGAAAAACGAGGAACTTTATATAATATAAAGACCGTAAGTCTGTAATTTATGAGTGCCATTATTTATATCCATCATGTTGGCGGGATTAGTTGTAATGTAAGGGAAAGTTTATTGTATATTCTTAGCATCATCAGTTTTTACATAATTCTGTTGTTCATTTTTCTTACTTTGTGAAATGATTTGAAGCAATAAACAAGTGTTTATTTAAAACTAACCATTAGTCGTTTGATGTTAAAGAATTAAGGAAATGACAAGACTAAATAAATTATATTATTATATTATAATTTACTTAAAGCTGATACGAAATGGAACTATTTTAGGGCACAATAAATCCATTTAAAGTTATAGGGATTAAGTTTTACATGAATTTTTATTACCGTAGTAAATTTTCAGTGAAGGGCGTTTCCATTAGAAAAATAATTTCAAAGCAATTACACTAGAAGCGCGAATTGTTCGAGAAAGAGGCTGTAATTAGGAATCTGTTCGCCGGTTTTCGTTAATAATTACTACTGACATGTTCAAGTAGCTGGCTTTAAGCGCAAATGACTAAATTAGTCGGGCAGTCATGGGCAAATGTTAATTGATGAACGCTTGGCAATTGGATCTCGTACTATTACAATTAAACGGGTACTCATCGCTGATAGTTTACAGCCACAAAAACGTTTTCATTTAAAAATACACAATTATCGAAAATTTGATTACAAACTTTTCAGTTAACGTTAGTTTATAATTTTGGAATTTTTAGAAACGTTAGTTGGAAGTTGTTTTGTTTTGTCAGAAAAATAAGACAGGTTATTTTTTTTCGGAAAGCTTAACTATAAAATGATTCCATTCTGTAGATTATAACATAACTTTATTAACGACAGTAAAATTATTTTATGTTCGCTTTAATAGGATAATATATTATTTCTCGACATAAAATAATGCCTTATTGCTAAAGATATTTCAAGAAAGTGCTTCATATTTTAAATAAATTTTGGGTAAATTTTCTTATCAAGTATAAAGTATCCAACGCACACAAATTTGTACATACAATAACATCATCTTCTAACCTAACCCTCTCTATTTTTCTTCTATATGGTGGTTGCCATTCTAATACCCAATTAGGTTAACATTGACTACAGCCACTTCAATGCTCTCCTCTCCCACTTCTTGGGTAACATTTTTTCTATCATAATTTTTCCTTTTGTTATGCACTTCATTAAAAAAATATCATATTTTTGAATTTTAAACAATTTTTATCACGTGTTGTTTTTAATTTCAAAATTTATAATCGATAACTTAGAATCTAATCTACAAGAAATAAGCTTTAGGAAAGTAAACTACACGAAAGACAAAATACATGTTAAGTTTTATTTTAATGACAAACTTTATAGTACAAAGTTCCATAGGTATACTGGATTAGAATAATGTTCTGTGATTAATCAATTGAAGTTTGCATGACACTTGGGAACTTGGGTTATAATTCATTTCGTTTCTATGCAATGACGTGTTACGTGTTACTATTTAGCCAAGTTAGTCAAGTGTAATTTGAATGGAACGAGATAAAGAGATAAAGTGAGGTTAAATTGTTATTTATTTGTATAATTCAATAGTTAATTAACACATTTAAAACAATTATAAAAACCAAACAAGAAACTTCGAAAGCTGGGAAACAAATGTTCGAGTTTAAAAAGTACAAGAATTTAAGACAAAGGAGGCAGCATTGTTAAAAGCCAGGAATTTTGATGAATAAAAATCAAAAATATGATATCTAACACAGTATTGCAAAAGTAATAATACTAATTGTAAAGGAGACAGAATATATTGAAAATGTGGATTTTGAAAGGAAAAAGTTGCTGAAATATATATAGCAATTCGCTAGCGGAATGAACGTGAAATAAAAATTGTGAACGCCGACAGTCGAATAAACACAAAGACTTTCGTCTTTGTGTTTTAAGTATAAAATAAATAATTATAATAATGTTCGGAAAGGAAGTTTTCTTATCCAGAACTCGCATGTTACATTGGGATGCCTTTACAATGAGCAGATTAATTACTGCTAGTCTAGATAATCAGTTACGGTTTAGTAATACTCGAAGTCAGATCGCGCAAGAGCAAGTTCTATTGAAATGTCATTGTGGTGATTATATATGGCGATCAAGGGTTGTAGCCATTTATTATGAGATATGTGTTACGAATATTCTACAGTTAGTTAATACAGATTTTTAAAATTCATTTTGATTTTTGTACGTAAGGAATTTTCTATTGACTGATGATTATTGTTTCTATTAAAAAAATTATTTCCGTTTATCCACCAAATAGTATTTAAACAATTTTTGTTCTTGCGCTTTCACAACCAGTAAAGGACTTTAAATGTAATACAAAATTTATTACGACTCAGAAATATGTTAAAATATATAAATATACAGTGAGGACAAAAAGTAAGGAATATTTAAAATAAAAACGCACTCAACCGGTTTTTTAAAAAACGCTAATTTTGATTTCAAAAATACACATTAATATGTGCGATTCATCTTCCGACATTCATTTGTTTTGTAGTTATGACGTCATCACAAAAAAAATAAATGACAACATAGATTTTTTTTGTGGAATCCGATAGTGATTTTTCTACCCTTTATGACCGTGCAAAAAAATCACAAGGTTGCCCTAAAAAAATTATGAGAAAAATCGATCTAAAAATTTAATGTTGATATTTTTTATTTTATTTTATTTAACCCTTTCTGTTCTGCCACCTCAACAGGTCGAACCCAATTACATAGTATGGTCTTTGGGTTGCGGCCACGACCGACTTACAATTATCCTAGATAACAAATAATTGCTTTTTGAAGTACCTACCTTTCGTTGTTATCTTACAAC
>JAFFZR010021916.1:4859-17401 GCA_018397195.1 Lethrus apterus | reverse complement strand
AGAAAAATGAACCTGGATCATGTCTCGTCTTGCAAAGCCAGTGTCCCTGATTTTCAAACCCTCCAGTTCAGGTCTTTGCAAACTCAAAGTAGATATTTTATTATTGATCGAGTAGACTTTCGACTCAATCTGTAAAATTCAAGCTTACAAACACCAAAATTTATAAAATTATGTGAAATAATCAATTATTAACCGATAAAAATCATAAATTAATCCAATTAAATCAAAAATAAACAATTTTTAATTAATCGTACCATCTTTTTCAGCTCGGCCAGTTTATAATCATGTATAGATATCAACTCTCTTCTTTCCTCAATACGTTCTTCCTTCAACCGCCTCGAGTGTTTTAACTCATTTAATCGTTTAACGAGCTCGACTTTTTCTTTATAACTGCAAGACTGTTGCCCTATTTTAGCTTTTAAGCTCTCAATGTTGGTCTTCTTCGCATTGATCAGTTCTTCGACTTTTTTCAATCTTGCCATCTTCTGTGATTTTTGTAGATTTAAGTTTTCGTGATCTTCCTTTTGCCTTTTTAAATATTCGTTATTTTCAGTTTCTATTTTAGAAATCTTCTCTGCAAGTTCCTGCAAAATAAAACAGGAATGAGACAGTTTATGAACGACAGCAAAAGTATTTGAAATAAAAATATACATACAGGAGATAAATGATAAAATACAGGGTGTTCCATTTGAAAATAATGAGTTATGGTAATATAAAAATGAATAAATTTCATTCGTTTTAATGTACATCTTGTACAATTTAATTGAAAACTTGTGTGGAGGAAATTTTGATAAAAAGGGATGAAGAGTGAGAAAGGGACTAAGGGTTTTGAGAATGATGAATGAGTGACTAACGTGACATGTTAGATTGTGTGCCAAATAAACGTTTTTAAAACTTTACTTGATTTTTCGATGTCAAATCCTTTTGCTTCTCTTCCAATGAATTAACTTGACCTTCTAAATTGGAAACTTGAGTAGACAATTCATTTTTCGCGTTTACGTCAATTTTCCAGTATCGAACTATAAAATAAAAGATTTCAAATCTCGACTTTGGATACCTTAAAGGTTCAAGTTTCTTTGAATTTGTACGTATTAGAATTGCTTAAAAAATTTAATTTCAAAGTTAGGAAAAAAAACATACCCATCTCCTCCTGAAACTTTTGATCAGCAATACTTTCATCATTATATTCACACCACAATTTAAATTTGTTTTTTATGTACTCATGCGTAATATTGTATAATTTAAGTTTGTCAAAATTGACACCGGGCGGATACAAGACACGTGTGGGATCTTCTAAAAGCTCTATACGATCGATAAGCCAAGACCATATAGCTAGGATTTGTGGCCAGTTGCTTGGAACATTAACTGTTTGCATCAACGATGGCTTGACTTGTCCAGGATAACGAAACGTTTTTAAATGTAGCACAACATCAGTTTTAAAATTCTCCATTGTTATATCTATTCTATCATCAAATTTCTTCAACAAAAAATTCATTGTAAAAACAAACGTTTGTATATTCAAAGGCTTCAAAATTACATCAACGTTTTGAAAAAAATTCTTCACCTTTCAAAAAGAAAATTTAATTATAACAAACTTAAAATCTTGAAACCTACATTATAATAATAAAAGTCAAACACACCTTAGACCATTCACTTTGTTGCCATTGTTTATCTGATATTGGTCTGTTATCTTTCGAAGAGGAAGCCGAACCTGGTGTACACAAGATGCCTAAAAAGACACAAAGTAAAAACTACAAGAAATGTATCTTATCTTACTTCGTTTTCCCAAAGGTGTCGCACTTTCCCGTGTACTGCTACTTGATCTCGCCCGATATGGTCCATAAGAAGTAACGGGAGGCAATAAGTGTGAAGTTCGGCTTAAACTTCTAGGCCTGATATCACGTCGCACTGGAGTTCTGCAAGGAAGAAACTTTACAAATACTGTAATAACTGACCTATACATACTTGATGGTAGATCTGGAATTTCGCATTGGAATGCGACTCATACTACTTGTCCTTTCTCTACTCTACTCTAGAATTAGAAGCAAACGATCGGCTTTAATATGTTGCTTTAACAAATTTGGTGAACTATAAACGAATAACGTGACGAGTGACGATCAACGAATAATTTTTTGCGAGCAAAAATAACTATTAAAGAACAAGTTTTTTGAGTTTAACCTCACAAAATCATAACAAAAACGAAAAACCATGCAAAAACTTTGAAAACAACCAAGTTCTAAGTTCGTTATTTCAGCGACCAATTAAAAGCATTAAATTTCATTTGTGACTAACTTCAAGTACTCGAAATTCGCCCTGTGATAGGTTGTACGATCGGAGGAAATCGGAATCATTCGTTACTATAGTAATAGATAATTGGCAATTTACATTACCGTTGGTGGCGCTGCTATCCATAAAACATGCCTAACGAAAGAGGGACAATTCAAAATATTAACAATTAATAGTTTTGAAAAAAGCTGATTTACATAAAAAATAATACTTGAACAAACAAATAACTCGGAAATTTGCAAAATGGACGCATCAATCGCATGAATACTAATTACTGATGTCCGTTTGTCGCTAGTGTAAAAGTTTGTCACGAGGTGGCGCATCGCATAATGTAAATCGTCAATACACCAGTGTTTGAAATATTAGGCAATTATTGTAGGCACTACATTTTACCAATACTACCAAAACATCATAAAGAACTTATGGGTTATAGGCAAAGGTATTTAGAATTTCAACTACAAAGAATAACCTCAAGAATTATATTTAATAAAGATTACGGTGTATAACTTGGTATTTTGGTTTTATGTTTAATTATATAATTACACAGAAATGATTTAAAGCATGATAAATTTAACAGAGCAAACCTCATTCCACAACGGAAGTTCCACTTTTAATTAAATTTTCAAACAATTTACTCTAAATTTACGTAAATATTTAATAAAACTTTGCAAATGGACTACAAAACAAAATTTTCTTTGGGTTGATAATACCGTTGACTACCAAATAAATGGGGTTGCTACCATTCTTGGAGTTTCACAAATTATGACATGTTGAGTTTTCATTTCGCATCAATCATGTTTGTGGGTATATGTATTCACACATCATTTACAATTATTTTTTTATTAAAACTGTACATATAACATAGTTTAAAAAAATATCATTTAACATAAGTGACCTTAAATCATTCACAAATTCCAAAAAAAAAGTACGAAAATGCTAAACAACTAAAGATCGAAGTGGTTGCAGGAAGAATTTTCAAACAATTTGATTTATTATTTTCCACCAAAACCACTCATAAGATTTCCTAAACCACCTAATCCACTAGTAGCTCCATTCTGCAACTGTCGCATCATGTTCTGTAATCCGGCCATTCCTCCCATTTGATGTAAAACTCTTGGATCCATCATTTTCGCCATCTGTTGATTCAGTTTAGCTATTTGGGCTTGATTGACGTTTTTCGCTATATCGCCGCCTTTGAATAACCCTTTAATACCACCCATCTTTTTAACTACGGCTGCAAATTTTGTGTACTGCGAAATAAGGTCTTTTACTTCACGCTCTGTAAAAATATATAAAATACATATAATCATAATATTGAGATATTTAAGAAGAAAAATGTCAAATGAAAAAGAAACAACTAGTCTGGCAATAAATTGATAAACAAGGAAAGAAATAGGGAAAATAAGATGACATTTGCACATTTACATGCGTGAGATCAAAAGTAGAAACCAATGGAATGAGCAGGAAGAAAAAGGAAAGGTAGATCAATGAAAATATGTAACTATGGATCCACGATTACAAAGACCAAACAATGGATAGAAAAATACGGAAACTGCTAGTACAAAAAATTACCATCAGCCTTTAAGGCTTGTAGTTACCTGTTACACCAGAACCTTGTGCAACTCGTATAACACGACCGTTCTGTTTTGAAAAAAGTTTAGCTCCGTCACGACTATCCAATTCAGTATCACTCATACTATCCATTATAGTCATAAGTCGCTTTAATCTGGCTACCGATTCTTGTTCACTTCCTTTCGACATGAAATCTTGACTGAAACCAGGAATCATTCCCTAAAAATGTTTTGGAATGAAACCAAGAACATCCAAGAAACACCCCCTACCATTATTTGTGAAAAAGGCCCCATTTTCATAATATTTTGAAACTGTTCGTACATATCTCTCAATGTAAATTGTCCGTGTTTAATTTTCTCGAGTAACTCTTCGTTATCATCCAACTTGAGTTCGTTAACTTTGTCGATGAGGCCTTCTATATCGCCCATCCCCAAGAGTTTACTAACAAAAGGTTTGGTTTTGAATGGCTCTAAGTCATCAATATGTTCTCCGGTACCTATGTATATAATTGGACTGTTCGTTGCAGCTACGGCACTTAAAGCACCACCTCCTTTTGCATGACCATCTAACTTTGTTATTATTACAGAACCTACATCAACTTTCTCTTTAAACGCTTTAGCTTGGGATTCACACGCTTGTCCAATCGTTGCATCCATCACGAATATAATATTATCAGGTTTCTAGCAAAATATAAAATGCTTAATACACGGTTTATGGAAAATAAAATTACATACAACTGCATTTGCAACAGCCAACATCTCTTCAAAAAGAGATTCTTCTTGCTTATGCCTTCCACTCGTGTCAACAATAATAATTTCAAAAGATTCTTTTTTGAACATTTCTACGCCATCTTGTGCTATAACCACTGGATCAACTTCTGTATAACTGGAACAAACGTAAATTATCATAAATCGTATGAAATCAATCCCATTAACCTTCCATAAAACGGAATTCTGGCTTTCGTACAGTTTTGTTTGACTTGATCGTAAGCGCCAGCTCTGAAAGTATCGGCACAAACCAAAGCTGATTTCCAATTTTTTTTCAAATAGTGATACGCTAGTTTGGTACACGTTGTCGTTTTTCCCGATCCTTGTAAGCCTACAAACATAATAACGTTTGGCTTGCCTTTCATCGGTTGGTAGGGTTTTACTCCGGGGTCCACTAACTGAAATTTTCATATAAAAACGATCATCAATAGAAAACGGACGTTTACTTTAACGAGTTCTTTGAAGACGGCGCTCTGTATCATACGTCTTTTGTTGAGGCCACCGGCCATTTCATCAAAGTCGATGACTGCCCGAACATTTTCACGTAATTTCTTCACTAAACGTATATTTACATCGGCTTCTAGTAACGCAGCGCATATTTCTTTGAGCATTCCATTTAGGACCTACAAATAAACGTCACATAACCTAAACGTTAAACATCTGTCGATGTGTACCTCTTCGTTAATAATCGTTGCTTTGCTGAGCGAATGCAAAGCAGTCGTAATTTTACGACCTAAGTCCGCTAAGACCATCTTGGTAAATTATCTCATACAACAACTTAATTATAAATAAAATACTGCACGATTACTACAAAATTTGACAACTGATCGACACGTACAATTTTCAGCGGTGAGTAACGAAACAGGTAGAGGGAGTGCGTGAATTTGTCTTTCAAGCAATGCAAGTTCTATGATTTTCAACGTGATTACTAAAATCCCATATTTTACGTAATATCTACGGAGTCCATTTCAAAATTACCAAAAAAAAAAAAAAAAATTATATAAATTAATATATCACTAATTTCCATCACCCATGTGACAATTGATTTAAATAAGTTGGTGTACCTGCAAATTATTTACCGAGCGTTCCAATATGTTTTAGATTTTAGTTAATAAATAAACAACTAAATATGCATTATTGGTTTTTACAAAATTCACTAAAGTTTGTAGATCGTCTATTACACAATAAAATCAAAATAGAAAAAAATTGATTTAATCAATTTCAAATTTGAAAAGTACTGGTTTCTCGAAAATTAATCAAACATACAAGAAAATCGAAAAGAGAACTAACGCATAATCGAAAATTGAAACTGAAACACGATTTGACATCGTTGGGGATTTTTCTTACCAAACTACATTTTCAATTTTCGCGGTTGGTTTGACCTTGAACACAAATAATTTGAAGTTGGATGCAAATAAATTCAGTGACGTAACATCATTTTTGAACGTTACTGTCTTTCTGTATTATTGATTAATATTATTCATATTTGAATTATATTGTGTTATATTTTTCCAATAAAACAATATTTTATACAAGTAATTATTTTATTTTACATTAAATAAATCGTATGTACAGGTTTATAGTCGAATTGTCTTATAAAATATCAGTCACAGCCCTTTGGTCTAAAAACTAGTACATCATTCCGGGATGAACACCATTTCCACTTTGAAAGTAGACATTTGGATTGCTACTCAATGTGGGCTCTAGCGTGGTGTACATATTTCCATCCTCAGAGTTTATATAGACACCTGTGAAAAAGAATACATTTAAAATTTTGTTTATATAATTTTTTTTTCTTCTTTACATATTAACGAAGAAATGAGGGACTTTGAGAAACCTGCATATAAATGTTGTTTTAAATTGTTTGTTAACTATTTCAAGAGATACAGATCAGGTTAAATGAAAAGAACTTTTATTGCCATTGGCTTCGTGCATGATTATTAGTATGATGACATGATGACTACAAAAAATTCAGTTCGTGGCCTACTTTTCAGGAAATTTAAAAAGTAGTTTAAAGAAAACGTTGTTTTTATTTGTAACGTTACACCTGTATAGGTACTTATCTTTGTCAGTAAAAAACACGAAAATGTAATAAAATAATAATAATATTTTTGTGTCGTAATAAATATATTTTATTATATATTCGTGTTTTTTTACTGGTGTTTTTTACAAGTTTTAAAATGTTTATAACAACATCAAATATGTGTTCAGAATTCAGAATGGACGGTTTCAATTTGAATATTTGTATATTTTTTTTATTGAAATATAATAATTTTTTCATTAATGCTGCGCTTGTCAAGCGCCTTCCCTAATGACTACATTTAGTGAAAAATGTAGTACCAGCCGAGATTCGAACTCGGGACCTCTGCATTCCGTGCATACGCTTTAACATTTATGATTTATTTTTTTATATTAAACTCGGCACTGTCTGTTTCGTTTGTTTAATTTGCTATTCAAATTTCATAATATCGGTTGTAAATATGAAACTGCAAGCGAAATCTCTGTAAAATGTAAAATATGTAAATAATGTATTAAATATGCAAAACATAAAATTAATTCACTTCTTGTATTTGGAAATATGTCGTGTCATGTCATTACAAATTTAAAATATCTCCTAGAATTCATAAGAAAGTAAATTTACGGCTAATGTGAACGCTTTATTATTATCATTGTTATTATTATTAATTTATACAGAGACATATTGCTGCTATCAAATAAAATGATAATTTAATAAAAGGCGCTTAAATGTACAGCGCCACCTATCGGTGGCGGACTGAAGCATTGGCAATTCGTCCGCTTGTAGAAACGACCATGTGGAAACTGCAAGCAGATGTTGCAATAATCCTAACTCACAGAGCGGCCGTACGATGACGCTAGTTCAGTAAACTATGGACTCGGTGTTGTCAACTCGTGAGAAATTTCCCTTATATGGGAAATTTTGATATTCTCTTTGAGATACTTGCTCTTGGAAAAGGGGAAGATGAAAGAAAACATGGGAAATTCGAAGAATTCGACTTAAATGCAATTTATCCGTTAAAAAAATTCATGTTTCAGGTATTAGGGACAAAAATTGAATTCTCCAAGAAATAACAAAAATTCAAAACAAATTATTTTTTATTTGCGAGACCACTGTATTCTGTAGAACGGACAAATGTTGTAGAATAAAATTTAATAACAAGAAAACTCCAACAGAGTTGCAAATAACATTTTAGCCAATGGTAGTTATTACTTATGGGAAATTATTGTGTCAAATCGGAATTTTCTTAGTTAACTGTAGGAATTTATGTTCTCCACTGTTGGCAACACTTTATGGACAGATTAATTGACGCATAAATTCTTTGTAAAGTCATTTTAGCCAGATATCGAGAGTTGTTGCTTAAATCAGTTGCACAGCGCCACCTATCGGTGGTTTAAGCAACAAGTGCCGAAATTTGGTTCAATAAACAATTGGTGTCGTTCATAGGAGTCTGTCCGAAACAAACGATAGTCTAGTAATAAAGAATATTGTGAGTGAGCAATGCAAGTCGAGCTTTTGTGTCAAATAATAAATCCATCTCCTTGAATTGTAAATCACTGAAAAGTTCTTAATAATTTCAAATATTTCAACGTCCAGCCGAACGTTGGGTAATTTAACAAAAAACTCGTTAAATTTAGATGAACTAAAATGATTGAAAATTTATCCGTTGAAGTGTTTCCTAAAAGCTCCGCTGGCCAAGTAAAGCGCTATTGGATTTTGTTGTAACTAGTTTTAATTTAAAAGTGTCATCTATCGGAAGAAAACTATTTTAACCAGTAGTTTATAGATTGTAGTAAATTTTAATTAAGATTAAGTAATCAGAAACTTGTTTTTCTTAGAATTTTGAATTTTGATCATAAAATGTACCTAAATTTAGAGGTATTTATATATTCAACTTTTGTGACAATTATTATATTATATTTTGAAAAAGTGCAATAAACGATTGACTTGCCTTCTATAACTTATGTGTTTTATTTACTATTATTATTTGATAATGAAAGATATTTTTTCATGTATATACAGTGATTGAAACAATTTTCCGGACACACTATTATCAGAATTTCATGTATATACAGGTTGGAAAAATTTCCGGACAGGCACTGATATTTAAATGCGTTTTACCGTTTAGGCGCGCTATATATAAATCTTTTATAAATCAAACCTACAACTTATTCAATTCATGCATTATTTATAATAATAATAAATAAAAAATTATAAATCGTACCACGAACAATAACTCTTTGTCTCAAAAGAAAGTATACAATGTTCAATAAAAGAAACGACTGCACGCTTCATTAATAAAATAATTCGATTACACTCGGTCGGAAAAAAAAAACGCACAACGCACGATTAATCCAATTATAATTCATGTTGACATTATTTTCCCGACACACTTAATTGGGTTTCTAATTCATCGAGAACTTTTAATGAGCCGCAATTTTATTGTTAACAATAAAAAATGTTTGAATATAGTTTTGTATTTCTTAACAATAAAATCGAAAATGTATAATTTAATTATTTACAATTAATTAAAAATTACGACAAATAATTAAAAATTATGGCAATTAATTAAAAATTATGACAATTAATTAAAAATTATGACAATTAATTAAAATTTAATTAATCATAAATTCGAGAGTGGCGTGATTGTAATATTTAAGAAATAAATAATTGGGGAAACGTATTTAATGAGTAATTTTCTTTCTATTGATGCAAAAAGATCGAAAATTCTCACTGGAAGATTTGTGGTGAAGAACAACATTTCAAAATTACATCAGGTATCCAGGATTATCCATTTTTTAAATCAGGTCATTAATAAATTGTGTTGTATTCAAATCTGGAATTACAGAGCAATATTGCTCCAAAAAATGATGCTTATTTTAAAAACTTCTTCTTCAGCTACTTCCTTTTGCCCTTTGCAGAGCGTGGGAGAACGATTTTTCACTTCACCCATCTTTTCCATATCTTCTGGTACATTGCCATTTGTTTCATCTCGGTCAATGTCTTCTCTCTATTTTTCCAAACCCGCTAATTGTTGTATCTATCTCTTCTTAAGTTTACCGATTTTTCTAATTCTCTGAGACATTTCCAGAGAGTCTTTATGTCAATAGAGTCGATCGATGTTATTAGAGTCACAAAACTTATCTTCTAACTTATATTATTCTTGCCCCCTTTCCATTTTTCTGTCAATAATTTTTGTATAATGAACATTTTAGTAGTTTGTATTCCTTTCCTAAAAGCAAATTGTTCCTCTTCCATTCTAGGATCTACCTTTTTTCTCAATCTTGTCTCTGTAATGTAGATCTTAAACGATAAACATATTACTCTATAATTAATACATTTGGTATTGTCTGCTTTCTTATGCCCCCATGATAACTTTTGAACGGCTGGAGCTATCGTTATGAGAAAAAACAAGTCGATTTTTAATTTTTATGTACAAAATGTAGGTGTTGTCAAAAATTTAATTCCACTTCCGGTCAAACCGGAAGCGATGTCAACTTTCTTACTTTAAACGGAACACCTGTATATTTTGAGTTTTTGGAAAGACAACGGAGAGGCGAATCCAACGATACCATATGTTCAACTTTAACTTGAAAAGTAACAAGATAGGCAGCAATAACTTTTCTGCCATTTTCTTTATGTATTCCTTAGTTAGCCATAAGGTAATAAACATTTTTAGTATTAAATAACGAGAAAAACCATTAATAGACTAACCAAACCAGGTACATACAAAATAAATAATAAACAAATAAAAGCAAATTTTTATTACGAACTTCTGGCCAATTTTGCTTAAAAAAATAACATATTACAGAAAAGTTATTGCTGCCTATCTTGCTACTTTTCAAAATATACAGAGTGTTCCATTTAAAATAAGAAAGTTGACATCGCTTCCGGTTTCACCAGAAGTGGAATTGAATTTTTGACAACACCAACATTTTGTACGTAAAAATTAAAAATCTCATAACCATAGTTCCAGCCGTTTAAAAGTTATCGTGTTGTATGGTCTTGTCCCCCATGTTTCTTGCAGTAGTTTTAGTAGTTACTTTTTCCCTTCCTCAGCCATTTTATTAATTGTTGATCATCTTATAATGCCCACCAGCTTTACCTGTTTTGAATTTACCTATCGCTTCACCAAGTTCTTCTGCCTTTATGTTCTTTTGTATATTTTTTGTATTTATCCGTTATTTCCTGTTGGTTACTGCTATTTCTCCCTTTACCGTTTTTCTTTTCGTACGTTTTAGTCTTTTAACCTTTCTTAATATTCTTTTGTTTTAGCTGTCGTTCAGTCCCTCTCCGATTTCTTCGCAGTTTTTTAGTGTTTTTAATGCGTCTTCTTTTGTTTTTTTTCTTCTTTATCTTTCTCGCTATGTGTTTTCATATACAGTGTGGAATTAAAGTAAGGAATATTTAAAAATAAGCGAATTCAACCGGTTTTTTAAAAAAAGCTGAAACAAGTCGATTATATTTTTAAAAAATACACATTAATATGTGCGATTCACCTTTCGACTTTCATTTGTTTTGTAGTTATGACGTCATCACAAAAAAAATTAAATGACATACATTTTTTTAGTGGAATTCGATAGTGATTTTTCTACCCTTTATGACCGTGCAAAAAAAATCATAAGGTTGCATGAAAAAAATTCTGAGAAAAATCGAGCTGAACATTATTATTATTATTATAACTATTATTATCATGGTATCTTGATTATTCAATACGCTACAAATGTTTTAAGATAAAAACGAAAGGTACTTCAACAAGAAAGTTACTTACGTACCGTTCATGGTATGAATTATTTGTTATCTAGGATAATATCAACGTTAAATTTTCAGATTGATTTTTCTCAGATTTTTTTTAGTGCAACCTTAGGATTTTTTTGCACGGCCGTAAAGGGTAAAGGGTATCGGATTCCACTAAAAAAATGTATGTTGTCATTTAAATTTTTTGCGATGACGTCATAACTACAAAACAAATGAAACTTGGAAGGTGAATTGCACGTATTAATGTGTATTTTTAAAATCTAAAATCGACCTGTTTCAGCGTTTTTTTTTTTAAAACCGGTTAAGTTCGCTTTTTTTAAATATTCCATACCTTAATCCCATCCTGTATTTTATCCATGCTATTTTCTTTTTTCATTCTGATACCATTTCTATTTGGTACGTTTTCTCCATGTTTCCTCATGCATCCATCTCATTTATTTCCTACTCCGGAGTTCCAGTTTCCCATTATTTTTTTTTTAATCATTATTCTCCTTCGCCTCGCCTCGCCTCTCACTTTTTGTAGTTCATCATTTTAAAAACTAAAAAAAAAAACAAAAACAACTAAAAGATAAAACAACATTTACAATCTTATGCCTGTAAACAATCAATCGTAAATATTAACATCAGTAATTATATGAAAGGTCATAAGCCACAAGTATGAGAGAATATGGAGGTTAATCTATACACGATCAGGTGCATAGATCGTAGGAATATGCGATAAAGGTGGTCGCGATTAAAAACTATAGACATAACTGTAGATATAAACATTGTTGGAAGAATATATTTAGAATAAATTACAGTTTACGTACGTAACTGTTTAATGATAAATACGCTTATTACGATCCTGTTTAAACGGACACTTTATTCTACTTTCTAGTCCATCGGTTTATATAAATGTGAATAGTTATCATAACAACTAAAAGATCTGTTCAAGTGTAACACATTAAGCGATTAAGAAAAAATCCTCGATAAAAATATTCATATCTACATGAAAGTCGGTTGTCAACCATCATTTGTTTTTGAGTAATTACGTCATCAACTTTTTTTTAAATGAATGGCAAACTATTTTTTTTTTAATTTGAGCGATATTTTCATGGTCGAACAGTATAAAAATGTTGCCATCGTAAATAAGAAAATTTTCT
>JAFFZR010021915.1:0-17325 GCA_018397195.1 Lethrus apterus | reverse complement strand
GTTTAGTCATGATTTTTCTTGAAGTAAATTCTAAAATTATGTATATTATTAAATCCGTTATAAATTATTTTTCATAATGAAAGCTTTAGGCCAGGACTACACGAGCAAAACGGGCGGCGTTCGGCGTCCACGTCACGTCCACGCCAAATTACCCGCTCGTATAATTATACACATACAGTGCGATTCAAAAGTATCCCCACCCCATGATAACTTTTGAACGGCTGGAGCTATCGCTATGAGAAAAAATACGTCGATTTTTAATTTTTACGTACAAAATGATGGTGTTGTCAAAAATTCAATACCACTTCCGGCGAAACCGGAAGCGGTGTCAACTTTCTTATTTTAAATGGAACATGCTGTATATTTTTTGGAAAGGCGAAGGAGAAACGAATCCAACGATACCGCATATGGTCAACTTCAATTTGAAAAGTAGCAAGATAGGCAACAATAACTTTTCTGTAATATGTTACTTTTTTTAAGCAAAATTGGCCAGAAGTTCGTAATAAAGATTTAATTTTATTTGTTTATTATTTGTTTTGCAGCTGATTAGTTAGTAAATGACTATTAATGGTTTTTCATGTTATTTAACACTAAAAATGTTTATTGCCTTATGGCTAACTAAGGAACACATAAAGAAAATGACAGAAAATTTATTGCTGACTATCTTGTTACTTTTCAAATTACAGTTGAACATATGGTATCGTTGTATTCGTCTCTCCATTGACTTTCCAAAAACGTCAAAATATATAGGGTGTTCTATTTAAAATAAGAAAGTTGACATCGCTTCCGGTTTCGCCGGAAGTGGAATTGAATTTTTGACAATACCAACATTTTGTACGTCAAAATTAAAAATCGACCTGTTTTTTCTCACAGCGATAGCTCCAGCCGTTCAAAAGTTATCATGGGGATACTTTTGAATCGCACTGTATAAACCTGTTGATGCCGTTTTAACACGCTCGTGTAATCAAGGCCTTAAATTTATTTAAATTACGTTGATAGAGCTTTTTCCACCTGAGACCAATTTTTGGATGGACTAGTTATTCAAAATATCATAGGTCTTAAATTATATCCCATTTCATTTGTTTTCACCAAATTTTAAGTTCCAATTTTTCCTTTAACTTTATTAATTTTATGACGTCCTGCTTCAAAAAAAAAAGTACATATATTTCTAGAATATCGTACATTTGTTACAGTTCCTCTTCTAGCGTAGATAATTCTTTTTGGTCCAGTTCCAGTTTCTCCTGGACAATTATATTTTTTAACACTATAAAATTTTTTAAAATTTATGTATTTTTCTGTCCATTTGAGCTTTTGTCAATTAACGAATTATTATTGTTATTTCATTGGTTCATCATTTTATGTTCTTGTTCCATTTCATCCTATTTATTTAAGCCAGTTTAAGAATTCTCTCCATCTTTCAAAAATCTCTCCCTTCTCTAAGAGTCCAAATCTTATCTCTGTAATACGTTCGCCTCTCATCGTTTTCCAGCTTTCTGATAAAAGTTTTGTAATAATTTTTCTTCAAGTTCATTTCAATTTCTTTGCATAATTCTGGATTTCCACAACAAGTAAGCTCGGAAACTAATTTATTTTAATTGACGACGGTCGCGTAAACCTATGAATCATTTCAAAATTGTATCAAAATTAAATCGTTATCGAAGACAGAACAACAATCGAAATATTGAAAATATTTACGATGTTATATTTTCATTTAAAAATTTTATGATAAACAAAAACAAGGTAAGAAACAATCCAGGAACGCTTTAGCTTTAGATTAAAACGTGGGGTTGTGTGTCTGTGTGGGTCTATCTCCGGCGGACGACCGGCACGAGTCTCGCGCGTTCGTTTCTGAGATGAGTTCTAAAAATAACCAAAGTCACCATCATCCGCGTGACGTAGGAGCCATAGGCGCGCGACCGGGCCGGTCCGCACCACCGCAAAACATCTGGCCGACAAATTGTGCATTTACATATTTATGCACCATATCTGTTACGTTCCCATTAACATAGACCAAGTAGGTTGCATCGGAGAGAATGTTATATGGAAATAGGAAGTGGGTAGGGTTTATAGGCGGTGTTAAATATGTGTGAGCCTTAAATGTTTTCGAGTGGTCGTAAAATAATCAATGAGAACGACTTATTATAATAAAAGGTGCCGGAACTACTGTCAAGGTGTAAGAAAAAATGTTGATATATACGGGGGCTGGAGATTTGTAATGAGATTCGTGACCATTTTGTTGACTGACTTTCATGGCCTAAAAGTTTGTCGTCAACATTACCATTTTAATAATCTATTACATATATTAGTAATTTCATTCTTATCTTCATTTATATATATTTTTTTCTTGTAATTCCATTCAAGCTTTAACCAAGTCTACAGCATCGGATAATGCGTTTCGTTTCATTTCAGAACTCAGATCGGCGCTCATGGGATAAAAATATTCTCCTCTGTATATGAACTAAATATTATTAAAATAAATATTATTAGAAAGAAGAAAGTTTGTTTCTTTTTTAGAAACACGTTGTTGATCAATTAATCATTAGAAATATTTAAAACTGTGTACAATGTGTACATAATTAATCAATATGTAAAGCAAATACATGCTACTGTTCGATGTAGAAGTGTGAAGTGTACTATCATTAATTTATACTCGTAATTATTATTAAATAAATAGGTTCGGTTTGTTTAATTACGATTTTGTTTTTGGGTTTGTTTAGCAAAAAGGTGGATTGCAAGAGTTTATTCTTGGGAAGGTCTTTAATATACAAGTTATCATCAGAAATGTCAATGAAAAATACGAACACTTTTCGAAGATATTTTTTGATTCCAAACATAGAAAATCTTTAGGTGTGTCCACATACGCATCCACGTCCTTGCCCTATTCTCGTCACCATCCACGTCCTTGCCCTGTTTCATATTCCCATACAGATCCTTCGCCTCTTCCCTATTCCTGTCCACATGATTACCCTTCTCTTCATTTCTATCCATGCTTTTGCCTTATAACTCATTCTTTTCTATTCATTTTTTTCTCCCATTTTGTTAAATCTTTAATATGATTACAAGTTATAACAAAAAATGACAATGGAATAAAACAAAAAACAATGGTGAACGCATTTCTTGAATTAACATAGTCGGTTGTTTTGGGTAATTTTTGCTGCATTCACTCAGATAAATTGGTTAATAATCTTCGTTTTTGTCAACCTATTTCTATAAAAAAAAAAATCCACATTTGTCCAATTTTTATAATTTTTTCGTTTATCTTTTGATGTCAATTTTTTTTGTTTCCAAATCATAATTTTTTTATCCATCATTGGATTTTGGAAAAAGTTGGGTTGGAAGCTTATTTTGCATCGACGTCATTATTTTTTGAACATTTAACATATTATGATTGTATCTTTGCTGATAAATTGGTATAATTTATAAGAAAGTATTAAAAATAATTTAAATATTTTTATTCCATTTAAAAGTTGGAATATTTGCTTGAAGATTCAGAAAATGAAAATAAAATGAAATTAAAAATGTATACTTTTAAAGACGTTAACTTCGCCTAAACTTGTAACCGACAAATCGTTCATAAATACATCAAATGAACGTATCCAACACTAAACATTTTCAATGCTAATTTACTCGATTCCTCGATGCTGTGCGCAATTAACGCTCGAATTTGAATAAATTATTCCATAAATTTGTGACGTTTATTTTTAGACTGAATAACTAACCTATTTAAAATGTGTAGATAAAATTATCCATTACATGTATGACAAATAATAGAAAATTATACAAAAATCTAATTAAAAATTCTGCAAAAACACATATTTATTTATTTTCCTGGTATTCATTTTTATGTAAATGGCAGCCGCAAAAATGTAATGTAATTAATTCACCATCTATGGTTAGTGAGTATTGCAGTTAATTAGAGACGGGTGTAATTTGAAATTGTCTTTAGTAACCGATCAAGTTTGTTGTAAAGCTACTTCCACGCCATCGGGAAGTAATAGTACAGATAGAACGATAAAGCACGTGATGAGAACACTAGACAGACTCGAGATGAATGTCCACTTTGTGGTCTTTGATGTGTGGCGATAACGAAGCAACCGGCATATTTTTATAAAGTAAAAGCTAAATAGCTATGCACTGTTAAAGGATTTGATATCAGATAAGATAAAAAATACATAAGGTTCGTACGAAGCACAAATTTTTATAAATGAAATTTCATTTTTTATGAAGTCATAAAATTTATCAAATTATCTGATAGTTAATAGTCACAACGTCACGAGGAAACAACAAAATTAACCTAATGGATAATAGAATGTAAAACATTCGACATTTAAATTTATTACCATAAAAAAATCCTCATTGTCTTTGGTGAAAAATCCCATTCAATAAGTGACATACCATTCTATGTAGCATTCATTATACACTTACGTAACCGGTTACAAGATAAATAGTACGAAATATTTATTGCATTCCAATTATATAACAATTTAAATCAATGTACGACTCTTGTATATATCACGTAGGTAATTTAGAACCTCTTTGGGTTTTTATTTGTGATTAATTCATTTCGACGTAATTAAATCACGGCGAATCCTTGACCTAACGACCTGATCGCAATTAAAAATGAATTAATCTTCGTGGCGAAAAATTACACTTGAAGCTGAAATGCACATGTGTAGGAAACTGTTGGCGAAATGTTGCATATATGAAAGTTACTATCATATTAATTAATTTGAAAATGCAGTCTTATGTGTATAAATTGTGATAACGACAATCTAATAACAGTTATGAGTTATGATATTCCAAAGGTGTGATATTATTGTTATTAATATTTTATTGGTTGTACGCTAATTTGAATCAAAATGGAGTAACGAAAACTCAAATACAAATAAAAAAAAAAATAAATGAAAAAATAACAAAAAAGAAAAACGAATGGAGAAAATATAACACAAAAGAAAAACAAACGGAAAATAATTCCGATATTTACAGTTATCTTTCTGTGTTTCGAATAAAATAAAATATGCAAACCAAATTGACGTAATGGAAAAACTGGAACACACAAATTTTTTAAAATGTAATTTCAAATGATGAAAACATTAGTCAAATCGTCTAAAATATAACATCAAACAAACAGAAAAATGCAAGTAAAAGAAACAGAAAAATTAAAGAGAAATCATCATCTAAAGCGAAAATTCCCAATACTAATCATGTTCCAAAAAAAGCTAAAGAATGGAAACATAACAAAAATTTAAAAATCATACGACAAACAGAAGTTTTTTTTATTAATAATAAATCAAAAGATTGGAGACTGTACGAAAATAAAAATTCCCTTACCACAATAGAATTTAGAAAAATTCTAAATACGTATTTTGGCAGCTATTTCCTCAGCAGAAAACCTAAGAAGGAAACAGTGTCTCTAGCTAAGGTATCACCTTTGAAGATGGGTTAACACTTAATACATCACAAAATTGTTGAAAAATCTACGAAATCTAATGAATATGTAAAAACTGATATAAAAATTTAGTTTTTAAAGAAAATTTTTGAATATTTCTGAATTAGGGAATTTTTTTTTGAAATCGTTTTAAAATGACCTTGCGTTATACTAAATGGTTTTTTGTCATTTATGGAAATTTTTGTTGATACTGATAATTTTTTAAAGAAATTGTCCTCGACTGGGAGAATTTTTGAAATTATCAACCCTCTGGAAAATGTTGAGTTTAAGAGACCTTATTACATGTGAATTAAATATTTACCATTTGGGGGAATTGTTGAGCATTTTGGCTCATTACAGTAGCTTTTCATCGTATAAAAAATTGGGGAATTATGAGGAAAATTAAAAATGTTTTAAACAAAAATATCCCTCACTAAAATCAAAAAAAATATTATAAATTGCGCATTATAGTAATGGAATTGATTATAAAACTTGGGGGAATTTTACAGACTGTCTTCTATTTAAGAAAACACCCCATGATAACAAATCAAATTTATGATTTATTATTACATGGGGGATTTCCCCCAAAATTAATTGTTGTCACTAGTAGTAATTTTCATTAAAAGAAGTGTTCCACCAAAAATAAATTTTTATTATTTTTTAAGGTGTTAAGGGGACATTTTTTGGGGATTTTTTGACGATGTATAAAATAAGAAAAATTCGACTAAAATAGCTTTTTATCTTGATGTTATTTCAGTTTGTGAAATATTGAGAGAATATGGTGGAATTTTTCAAGGGCTTAAATAAAATTACTTTTTAACTAGAATAAGTTTATTTTTAACTGCTTGTGCCTTGCAAAATTGAAATGGATTTTATCACGAGGTATTTTCCTTCTAAATAAACATAATAATCACCTGGGAATTTTATAATTTTAGAAAATCCCATTTCTTATTACTGGGGGATTTTTTGAACCATAAAAATTTTTTTGAATAAAAGAGCTTGTGATGTGCCGGATAAAATGGATGAAATACATTTTAAGGTTATATAGGAAATTTCCCTAGACGTTGCTTTTTATCATTTGAGGCAATTTGAGGGAATTTGTAATTTTAGGAAATTTCAACAAAAAATATTTCTCAACAGTGGGGGAATTTTTAAAGTTATAAAAAATTGGGAAATTGTTTTCGTGACCAATTAAGGTTGTCATGACAACCATATCTGAGCATACAAAATTTATCATATCATTTTAATTTAAATCATAGGATCCAACTTGCCAATATATAAGCGTCATTGGTGTTTTTCAAAATTTTCCTCGATTTTTATTTATAAATTTGAACGCGTTCGCAGGATGACATAATGAATGAAGCTTGAGTCATTTTGTACCATTCTTTTCATATTTAAACCTAATTATGAATGGAAACCTACACGTTATGTACAAATAAGGCAATCGTCAATAAAATGTCGCCAGTAAAGTAATAATTACTAAACGTTGCAAATTTTATTATGTAACGGATCACTGTTACAAATTCTTGCTCACTTGATATTTACAAATTTTGTTTATTATTTTTAATAATTACTAATTTGATGAGTTTATGGTCGAATACACTCGAAAAAAACGTCCATAACAAATGATTTATTTAACTGTTATATGAATCATGAATTTTTTCTTATGAGATTTACATATATGTCATGCAACTCTATAAATAGCGTATTAGAGTTTCTCTCCTGTTGTTTATTTGTATAATTTATGAGATAGTTTCTAAGTGGATACATTTATCGACTCGCAAATGTATTTTTGCCGATTTAGAAATATTCGAGATAACAAAATAATGAAATTTTATTTCACACATGACTAAACATTATTTAAAAAAATAGCACATAGTTAATTAACGACTTTAACATTCATCGTCCACATTAAACAAACATTCTAAGAACGGATAATCACATTATTTCCCAGCAAACACTAAAACCAGAAGTAATGCTTTGTACAAATAAGAACCAAGTACAGAGCAGGTGAATATGGAGACCCGTGTGAACTGTAAATAACGAAAAAGAAAATCGTTGTCTTAGACGATATCATTGTAAATAAATATCACAATTGCTACTATATTTGTAAACTATAACGTGTGTCCATGAACTTTAACAACATTTAAGAACGAACTAGAAGCTAATATTCTCAATGACTTACCGACATCCTGTACTAATATTTGACGTGTGAATACCGAAAATTTATTCTGTTTACTTTAATATTTAGTGGGTATTGTACGCGATCTGTACGTTATCCCACGGATAGTTGAGCTTTTCGAAACGATTTTTGCGCAAATCGCCTCGTATTTTACGATAACAATAAAACGCCAATCCCTTCTAATTAATCAAGAAATTTATCGTTTGAATTACGTGTCAATCAGAGCACGACGCATAGTTTCTGATCAATTAATCACAAATGTCAAAAGTATTAAAGGTCATGTTTAAAATCGTTTAAAAAATTGAGTCATCGAGCTTCGCGCGCTCGTCGTAAATTTAATTTCCGTGCGGTTCGAAAACGCGCGGATACGCACACGAATCTCGATTTTGTAATGTAGGTCAGAAATGTTTTCCGCATCAGTTCCGTACGATACACACACACAAACGGTTTGTATGCAACGAGTATAGCCACTTAACAGCAATTGCTTACCGAACAATAACACGTCGTACACGATGTATACATGGACGTATTCCACACACGATCGATGACGTTGATGATCACTTGTCTCGGTAATTTGAAAATTTTTCTACTTTCTACACATTCTCTCCGAATGGTACATTTGACCAGTTGACACAAACTCTCACTTTTACGTGCATACAAAGACGTACATTATTTTACGCGTCAGCGACGCTTTGTGGTGTTAATTGAAAACATTCATCAATATCAACTTTGTTAACGGTTCTTGCATCGTAATATTCAATTTGGGTAATTTGAATTGTAATTCACTAATACGAGCTTTGAATTTTTTTTGTATTTATTTTCATCTGCGGCGTTTTGTTTGTTTGTCTTTAAAATTTTGAAGCGAAAATCAAATATTAAATGATGTGTGCGTGTTGAATATTAAATATTCTTAATTATTCCTTCGCTCTCAAATATTGCCATTACATTTGCTAGATTCCTTTTAAAATTCTGGTTAAATCTGTGTATGTTGAACATTTTTCTCTGAGAATTACAAATTATATAAAATAGATTTGGTTTTATTTATTGTATCGAAGGCAATGAAGAAAATTCTTGATGTAAATCTCGTACTGTTATTGTTATAAATATTTATTGATTTTTAACATTTAGTTTTCGAAAAATTTTCTTTACTTCTGAAGGAAATGAACAATTCAGTAATCTTTACCCAAACAAATTGTATTTTTTAAATAAGCTCTAAGTATTCCTTTGCAAAAGTTTTTAAAAATGTTCCATATTTATTTTTACTAGAGTTAATTTTCAGAAAAATATTAGATTTTTGTTTCGGAGAATTTCTACGCTATCTTGGAGAAATCCAAAAATCGAACTTTTTAAAAATGTTTGAAAAAATTTTGCTTAAAAATTTTTTAGATATTTTTTTGCTCTCAGGAGATTTTCGTGAATTACAAGTTACTTTGTGTACATGAATAATTTGTTATAATTTTTTTTTCAGATCTTCCAAAGAGACACAGCAAAACACACAAATCTTCAAAACCACTAATAATTAAAATGAATTATTCATTTTTGAAAATGCCCTTATAAAAAATTGTAAATACCTTGTTTGGAGAAGCCTGAATTCAAAAACCTACACGTTATGAGAAAATTCGATTGTAGGACGTTGTTATCCAACCCAACCCAACTAATTAGCAATATTAATTTTAAAAAATCCTGCTGAAGAAATCCTGAATTTGATTCTTGAAAATTTATTTGAGAAAACACACTTTTTATTATTTTAACCCAACCCAACTCAACTTGCGAACTTTTATGCTTTGAAAAATCTAGCTGAAGACCTGAGTTCGATTCTTGAAAACACATTTTTTTAAACAATTCATTTTTGAAAGAAAATCAAAGCAATTTGTCAAATAAATCTGTTGGAAACATAAAATATTTCCCTTCGAAAAAAATAAACTGAAAAGAACGAAAGTATTTTAAAAAACGAGGTATTTAAAAAGTTTGTTTTAATCAATTGTTTTAAAATTGTTATTAAAGTAACTTGTTTTCCAGGTTTGAACCACATTCCTTGCCCACAAACAAATATGAAGGATGGAATATGAAGGCATCAAACTCGTAAATATTGAAGAAAGATGTATGAGACAGCGGTACTAAGAAAGATTGAGTATGATAAGGATAAGGAAGACAATGAGGAAATCAAAAGATAAAATAGAAAATGTGTTGTTTCTTGAAATCGAGGCTCGATTCCAATTCCAGCCCTTTTATCAAGAAACAACAAAAACAACGACCGCGGAACTCTTATTAAAAAGTTTTGGTAATGTGTTTTATAGGAAACACTAATTTTGAAAATATTGCAGGAGGATTACGACAAAAAAAAGTTGAAGAATACATGAATTTAAAATTTGTAGACCCGGAGGGAATGATTATATGGATAAGATAGACAAAGAACTGAGAAGAAGAAAAATTTGTTAATAAAATATTTCCAACTAACGTTGCTGAAAATGTGGCATTTTATTATTTTTATCAAACTTGTATATTCATTACTTTAAACTTTAAACATGGCATCTACCATCTACTAGCATGGAATTTTGCCATAGGAAAGGCTATTAGAAAAAGCACTAAAAGTTGCTTACTTAAGCCTGAAAATCCTCCAAAAATACAAAATACAAAACTTTTTATTATTTCTACAGGCAATAATATTATTAAGCAAACATATCTTATAAAATGTCTTAAAAGTTTACCTCCACATCGCCAATTTTCCAAACCAACTGATTTTTTAATAAGGAATAATATAATTAACGATTTAAAAAATGTATCGTAATGATTTTTTATAATTAATCATAATTATAATTTAAAAATGTAATAAAGGAGCTTTTGGACCGGGAATTTGTGCCTGAAGACGTCTAATAAATTGTACGTTAATAAATCTGCAATATTACAAAATCAAGGCAATTCCTAATCTGAAATGTATATTAAATTCACGATTATTTCTTAAACGCATATCATTTATAGCAACCTTCAACGCTTTATTTGTTAACGAACTTATTCATTCACATTAACTAAACTAGAATTTTATGCAAAATTTACCAGAGAATTGCATTAAGTTTTCAATAAACGTCTATATTGTCCATTATCGAAATAAATTAGTATTTTATAACGTTGCATATAATATTAATTACAAAACGAAGCGTGGTATACAATTCATATTTTTTTAACGTAACATTATCCTTGGCGCATTTAACGTCATCGCAATTAAAAAATCCGAGGATACTTATGCGAATAGGAAGTAAGGAGAGGATCGTGTGAAAATGCAGTAATAACGCAACTATTTCCTGAGGTGTGCAGTCCAATAAATTATTTATAGTCACGATTTACTGCGGAGTTAAGTTACATGTCAATGGGATCCTTCGGGCCCGTCACGAATGATCCAATTGCAACCGAAGTCGATAACTTCGCTCACAATTAAAAACAATTTCGTGGTGTAATTACTTAATCGTTTCATGTATGAAACTTTCATTTAAGTTTTTGTCTAAAACTTGGCTTTGTTCCAATAGTCTTTGACAACCAAAACTGCAAAACTGAATAGTCTTTAAACGAAGAATGAGAAAAACGACCTGGTATAAACGTTTTATAGGATAAATTTTTGTTTGTCGAGGATTAAAGTTATTTATTAATTTTTCAATTTTCAATTTTTTGCTAAAAACAAGCGTCGAATAATTTTTTTTTGTTTTGACTTGGTAAAGATGGTGCTGTTTTCTGTCTTTTAGAAATACTTCCCTGTTTTCTGGTTTCTTTATATTATATCCTCGTGATTTTTCACGCCTTCGCGTCTTGGATTCTTAAATTTGTTATAGCCTCATTGCTCACATGTATCCTTACGTATTGGCGAATTTCTTTAAGCATTTTCCTGTCTTTTTGCTGTTTTTATGTAGCTTTTGCTTCCTCAAGAACAAGCTTCTTTCTTTTTTTATCCCAACCTAACCTCTCAGCCATTTTTTTATAATTTTTTTGAGGTTTCAAGCTGAAATCCAAAAAAAGTTAATTACACAAATTTTACTAAAAATGAAGATAAATAATTGAAATATATTTACGAATTCGGAGCTTTAAACCATTAAAAATTTGACACACAAATTTGAAAATAATCGTTTTAATAGTCGTCTTTCGAAAGTCGTCTTCCAAGAGTCACAATTTTCGTGAAGTAAATAAATTTGAGAAAAAAACAATATGACTCACAACTTGAGCATTCATTACGCATTCATCTTACCGTTATAACCATAAGACGCAATAAATCCAACAAACTTGCCCCTGCCTCGTAGTCCACCACGTATACTTAATGCGTTTTAAAAGATAATCATTCCATTGGTCAAATGTGATTTATACGTACGTTTTTGTTTTTCCTTTGCGTTGAAAATTGTTGGTCATTTTATGATCGGACATGTTTACTTATTCCACTTAATTATTAAAGTACCTACATTATCGCGTTAAACGTACAAAAATTTGCGAGGGAAAGCAGAAAATACATTTTTAACGACACGTTACGTACTGTTATTCAGACCTCTTCGCTTCCAGCATTTCGAGTAACTGGTTCTTAGACAACCGATTACCGTTTTAAAATCATTAACTCCCATGAATTCGCTGGAATAGTCGCTAAAATTATTTTTGGATCAATTAATTAAACGGTCGCTTTCTTTCCTCATTTAATATCGAACACGCAATTTCCTCAAAATGCATTTTCGTGGAATCACCGCGGGTCCAACTTTCATTGGTATTCGACTAGAATGCCACTAATTAATTCATTAAGCTCGGGGTCGCAACGATGTCGGGGATGCAATTTAACCTAAGCGTGGGCGACTCGACGTTCCCGGAAAGCGCGACTGCGAAGCACTTCCCGGAAAAAGCTCGAAATCGTAGATCATCCCCGGTTTCCGCGAAATCGTCACGGATGGCCCCGCGTTTCCTTTGAGTTTGTCAAATGCATTCCGATAATTTTAAAATATTTCGACCTTTAAACGATATTTATAATTTTCAACGATTTTCCAATATTTTCACGTTAATTGTTTCAGAATTTGTGAATTTCAAAAACTTTTTTCTTTGCCATTTTTTAAACTTAATTTAAAAAATACGTAGTACAAGACCTTCCTTTCTTTTCACTGTCCTCAGTACCCCTATGCCTTGTCCTGTCTCGCTGCAAAAAAAATTCTCCTCCAAAGTATTTCTGTGTTCTTTTCATCATTCATAAGTCCCTTAGAATCTGTCATCTCTTCCTTTCTTTTAATAAAGAAAATCGGAATTTTTCAATATAAAAATTCTTCCTTTAGGAACATTATTTCCGTTTCTTATTCTGTCGTTTAAATTTTGTTGATTCTTTGTGCGATCCCTTAAATTTAATTTCTTCGAAGACCAATTTTTCTATAGAATCTTTCGAACAAATCCTAATTGTTAATAATTTAAAAATTAGTTGAAAAACCGTTAACATCGACTCTTGAACTTGCTACGAAGCCGTGACCAAGGCATTGCTTGGGGTTCTGCCGCGACCTTGGCTCAACAGTCAGGGTTGCATCGTATCGACGTCGTTTCCACGGCAACCGCAACCTGTTGCACGGTACGTCACGACGCCGAGCGTCATTCACACAATAAAATTATCGTTACCCGCGTCATTGGTAAAGTAAGCGGCTTGAACTAAAGCCACCGATTAATATTTTATGCTTGACATTAAATTATTATGTTTTATCGATTTGTGTCGTTCGGTTTATTATTTTTGGTGTCGTTGATGTCAATAATTTTTCTAAACACAGAAATTTAAAGCTTTTCAACAAACAGCAATGAAATCCCAATAAAAAAAAATATTTCATAATTTTATTATAAAGTTATAAATATTTATAACTGTCAGCTTTCTTGAAAAATTATGAAATATTTTTTTTTATTGGGATTTTATTGCTGTTTGTTGAAAAGCTTTAAATTTGTGTGTTTGAAACTAAAGAATACCAACAGTTGGATAGATTTTAGGCGATACTTGGTGAAACTCCATAATCACAAAATAAAAACACAAAAATTGTTGTTTGGTTTCACTTTAAACTTAAGAATACCAAACTATTCAAATTTTTAAAGTGTTGACACGTTCGCCTTTCCAAAATTAAGCCAAATATTCAGCTGTGGAAAACTCCTATATTATTTTTCTTTTTCTTTCAACCAAAATTTTTGTTTCCATAATTTTCATCGTAGTTTTTAATTATTTTCATTTAATCAAATATTTAATTAATCCACTTTCAGATAAACAAGTAAACATCAGTTCTATTATATGGGAATGGGGAATTACATCCACCCGAGCGGCCGAGCTTTAAAGGTTAGAGGGTTATTGCGGAGTTCTCTGCATTAGCTGTATCAAAGAGATGTTGCGAAGGTAATCTCAACTGGTATTTTGCGACGCAACCCATTGACAAATGACGAGTCGGAATGACGTAGAAATACCTTTTTATTACTCCCGTATTGCAACGAGGGATGATGATATTTTCCGATCACGGTCAAAGTTCACATTTGCTGTGACCTATGCGGCGTTCGCCTACGATAAGTGTCTTTGACAGCGACAACAAACATAAAGAGGAAAACCGTTTGTGGAATAGTTAGAAGTTCATTTATTTTTGTTGATTTTAAAATCTCCAACAAAAAGAAATGACAGAAATAAATCAACATTAAAGATTTATTTATAAATAAACCTTAAATATCGACGGATGATAATTTTCTTTTAAAGGCTAGAAAATTCCCAAAAAATAAAACAAAAAACATTTGTAATACATAAAAAATGCAGAAAGCACGAATTTTTTGAAATCCTCGTAAATTGATTTATTTTTAAAATTTGAACTGCGTTTTAGGTTCTTTTTTAATGTTCCAGCTAATAATTATTATAAGTTATAACCATAGAACCAATTTGGAACAATTTTGGAAAATTTTGAAAAATTTTGGAAAATTTTGGGAAATTTTGGAAAATGTTGGAAAATGTTGAAATCAAACCAAAATTTTTATAGAACGTATTTTAAGAACTAATTACTTCCGCAAAGTGATTCTTATGCAAATAATGTATCGTTCATGTGAGCGTCGCGACGCAACTTACGAGAAATGTTCAATAATTTACCAAAATTAAAGTGACGTCAACGTGTTATAAAATTGTTAAAATAACGACTTCGAAGAAACTCATCGATTGACTTATTCTGAAGGTGTTATGTGTTATGACTATTATGAGTCTTGGATATTATTGTGTGTATCCCTTTCTTCTTATTCTAAACTTTGTTCTCATCCATAGTTCATCTTCCATTTTATTTATGATTTGTTTTAAACTTCCCTTCTTCTCTCTTTTCTTCTTCTTTTTGCCATTCCATGGCTATTGTTTGCCACATTTTGTCTCTTGTTTGTCGATAGTTCCACACTTCCTTGTATTTCCTTATCTTTCATGGGTTCGTCAATTCTCCCTCCGGAGCCTCACTTCTTTTTTCTATTTTTTCTCACTTATCTTCTGTAACGCTCCTTCGAATAATCCACATATTCATCTAAAAACCGTGTGGTTTCAAACTGAATCAATGTCGATACCCAAATAAATTTATGTTGGCAAAACTTCCCAATATACTAGATGTTAAAGAAAAGAGTTTGAACCCTTAACTCCGACATGTTCATTGATGTATTTTTTTCTTCTACTCTCCTTCATGTTTATTTATTATTAATAGTATATTTTTTCTTAGAAATGATAATCTCAACCCAAATTGGATTAACAGAATTTTTTTTTTTAATTCTCATATTGTAATGGGTGGAAATCTTTTAACGACGAATCCATCCCAACTTTCCAATACAAACCAAACTTCTCTACCCTGAAGGATTTTGATTCCATTCTATCATGACGACTGTTTGGGAAAATCTTATTTCATTGGACAAGTTGGAAAATATTATACTAAGAAATCTGAAATTCAAGCTTCAAACTAATAACATTTTGATTTTTTTTTTTTTTTTTTAATCGCCTTCAATTATTTAAATACCAAATTATAAAGGCTTGCCAACCAACGTGCTTAATTTTTTTTTTTAAATCGTCTTCTTATTTTCAAATTTGGGGACTTGAATTAAATTAAAAAATTAAAAATTAATTCGACCGGTTGATGGGTAATCTTCCTCGACGGATTTCCTCGGAGAAATACAAACAAACCTATGTACTAAATTCTACGCAGTTCCCTTTTTGTTCATTTAATACCTAAATATTTAATGTGGTTGTAATATGGGCTATAAAACAAATTTAGCTCAAGTGAATAATACACAATCAAATTTCACTTTCAACCGTGAATTTCTCGCCGATGTCAGTGTCTAGGTTGCTCGCTCGATTTTCCGATTTTCCATTCATAAATCGAGAGCGCCCCAGAGTTGCCAAGGGAACGTCATAAATCGATAACGCTGACGTCAGCGAACTACGTTTTGACGTCACGCAGCGTCTCGTCGGCCACTTCAGAACGCGGAATTGCACAAACCGTGGGCGCAAAACACCCTTTAGCTTTGGATAACGGCGAGGAAATTCACACTCGGAATAGAAATCTCCTGACCTACGCTACAACGAGCACATCCTTCTTGCAACATACATTGAAATGCAATGGGACGCAACAGGCGGTATAAAGGGGCTCGCAGACCGAGGTTGTGGGATAGAAAATTTTTTTATTTGAATTATTTTTCAATTATTTAATATAAACTTTGTAATCTATAGTGAAAAATTTGGAAAAATTCGTGGAGCGTATAAATGTGATCTTGTAGGTTACTACAAACAATTTTCTTATACATACTTGACACACAATTTCCAGAACTTTCCAAGAAATTTCCTATCATAACAACGTAATTAAGGGGTGAATTCATTAATTAAAAGTGGGAAAATGGTTTCATTTTCCAGGAAAAATGTTCCACATGCATGTTAAAATTATCGATTGCGTTATCATTTAATGAATGAACATTTCCACGAAGCGAGCGTAAACTTGACAATCAAAAGTTTTACAATTTTTGTTGCGCCAACGGCAAGTGCGCAAGTGCCATCCTTGTTACACACCATCAATCGATAATCATCGGTAGGACATATTACGTAATATTTTCTGTTGTTTATGGACGTTTGGATTTCAAGCATCCATACATAATTATTTTTTAAATTTGATGAAATGGAAATAAAATGAAAGTATAAACTCTTAAATTTTAAATTATTATCATGGCTCCTCGTGACACAGGAGAATCTTCTTTTTAATCTTCGTCATTAAGAAGGTATCTTTCTCATTTAACCAGTTTCTCCATGTTTTAGAACTTGTTTCTTCCGACCAATCAATACCTCACACTATGGCTCCGATGTAAAAATATCAATTTAAACATACGACGAAGACTTAGCAAACAGAGGAAGATATATATAATCTATAATCCCTTCTACCCTTTAGGGTGTGGGTTATGATTTGTTCAGCCATGAACAAATTTCTTCCAATCTTTTCTGTTCCGTGTCAATTCCGCTGCTTCCTTCCAATTTTTGTTTCTCTTTGCTAGTATCTCTGCTATTGCTACATCCCACGTCTTCCTTGGCCTACCTCTTTTTCGGTTTTTTTTGGATTTGCGCCTTCCAGATTCTTTTGACTGGTCTACTGTCTTCCATCCTTTGTAGATGTCCCCACCAAGCTAATTGCCTTTCTTCGATGTAATCTAGAGTAGATTGTATTTCTAGGTCTTTCCTGATTTCTACATTCCTCATTTTGTC
>JAFFZR010021913.1:0-17557 GCA_018397195.1 Lethrus apterus | reverse complement strand
TCAAAAGTATTCATCTAATAACAAAAAAATTATGAGATTCTTAAGATGTGGATGACCATTTTTTGACCACTTAAAAAACACGCAGAAGAGAAAATAACATGTCAAATAATGCTTTCTTTTAGTACAAATCCACATACCAAATTTGGTCCCAATCGCGATAAGCGTTAGAAAGTTTTCTCGAAAAAACGATTTCTTTTCAGGACATTTGCATCCCTTTAGCGGCTAAACGAATCAACTTTGAATAGAGGTAAGTTGGGTTAAATCGTCCTATTTTGGCCTCAGGAATATGTGTTATTATTTTGTACAGACCTTTCGGGGACAACCCGTACATTAGAGAAAATTTATTGAGAAACCCAAAGGGAAATCGAGACTTTAATATTGCAAAACCTTCGCTAAAATTGATTTAGATTTATTCAACACAGATTTAAACACATTAATTTAGTTTGATTTTTCGTAATGAATTTTTAAATTTCGTTCCGAGATAAAATAAATGAAACATCTGATTAACCCATGTAATGTGATTATTACAAGTCTTTAAGAAACTTAAGCTACGAGTCATAAACGAAAGCATTACTTACCAAACGTAGAAACTTAAATGCAAAAATAATCAAAATGCAGTTCGATTTTATCGATTTCTATAAAATATTTGATTCTGTTCAGCACGATGTTTTAAATAAGATATTTAATTTTAACAGGTCATGGGATCATAATCATTTCCTTTACTGTATAATTCTTTAACAGACAGTTTTATTTTGGGTTTTGTATTATTATTGATCGAAAAGAACTAAACTCTGCAAAAATAAATCAAGACTATAACGAAGTATTGAGCGAGAAAATGACATATTGAATCTGGAACAGAATAAAGATAGCATAATATACGTAACAGCAGTAGTGATAAGACAAATAATAGCGAAGAAAAGGAAAATAATGATTCGATGAATGTGAAAACAAGAAAAGAGGCTAGATATTAAACAAGAAACAAATGGACACATAGGAGGTCCATACGATCTAGAAGAATAAAAAGGAAAAAATGAGGCGACTAGATACTGTAAAAACGAAAAAGTGATCGTGGACTGATCATAAATTGTAGATACAGAGACAAAAATATAAACATTTACTTAAATTATCTAGACGGTGGGACAATAATATAAATTGAACTATCTAGATAGTAAGAGATAATCAAGTAAAGAGTTACTTAAATTATATAGGTATATTGTTAGCTTTATATCCACAATATATTTTGTTGACCTCACCTAAGATTTTTCTCAGTGCACGAACAAGAATTATAGCAAATGATGGAACAACAAAAGAAATTAGCACAGAAATTGTAAACTGGCTTGTAAGAGACATTAATAACAAAAGCGAGAGTGACGAAAAGTAGAGGCCTGGAAATAAACCACAATAAAACCAAATACATGATAACTTCCAAAAAACTTCAAATACCTAGGAGTGCCTTACGAAGAAAAAATGAGGATACTAGAAAGGAGGATATTAAGGAGAATGAGTCCGGTTAGAGACATCATAAAAGATTGATAAATCATTAAATAAGGAAAATAATTGAAGGAGAAGACTGTAACTACAAGATGTTGTGTGCACATGAAAAAGTCCTAAAGCAATAATAAAGAAAAAAGGACTAACCCATGAAAGACAGACTAAATATAAGATCAAAGAAAAGATGGAAAGATTAAGACATATCAGAATACTAGAAGTTAAAAAGTGACACAACACAACAAAAAACAAGAAGAAGAAGATATTAGACAAAGCCAAAAAACATAAATAGCTATAATAGAGGGACACAAACCAAAGGAACATGCGGAGTGATTCGAAGAGAAAAGAATCAAAAAGCTCCTGAAAAGGAGCGGCTCCTATATTATTCTTGATCTTGATCTTGATCTGTTATTCAAACAAAATTGATATGATTAACGATGTTCAGTTGTATTACTTTTTTAAACCAAATTGCTTACGAGAGCTGTACATTCGTTAAATATTAAAGCTCGTAAATCAATGGTTTTAATGCTTGTTTGATAAACCAATACAGAATACAAAAGTTCTATAGTAACTTTGAAATAATTTTGACGCCTTCTTGATGTCACATGCAACATTGTATGTAGGGATTGCAAATTTACCGGTAATTCGGTAAAAAAATTCTACGAAAACCGGTTTACCGGTAAATTACCGGTATTTTTTAAAACCACCAATATAAAATTAGAATAAAAATATATATCAAGAAATTTATTTTCATTTTTAAGTTAATGAAATGAAAATAAAATTAACATTAACAAATTACAAAAATACATATTATGTAGTTAAAATATGTATTAACATCATATTGATCTGTCTACCATTATGTTTCAGAAAATATGCTCTTAAGCATAATTTATCAAGGCTTTGATCTCCTAATTAGGATCTAACCCTGCTGCAGAAAAAACTTTTTCCGATTCCGCACTAGTTGATTGATTAGAAAATCATATACCATTTGAATATATTACCGTTTTACTGTTTCTTGTTGAAAATATTCTAACCCTTTTTTTGATAATTAACTTCATGATGACGTGGACCAATGAAATTTTAAAACCAAGATCACATGCACCAATCAGAACAATCTTATACTGAAAAGATTACGTGTTTTTCTTGCCGCTACGTCATAGGTTTCTGACTTAGTAACCATGACAACTATAAAAATACATTAAATGTCATTTTGACAAATGTCAATGTTATAATTCATTCGGTTAACTCCATGGGGTTTTATCTTTAATAGCTCATTGGTGAACCATGTTTTAGTTTCTTCCACGTTTATGGAGGCGCTGGGAGATTAGATAAATGAATTGTAATTCGTAAGATGGCGGCACGAGATAACGTCAGTCGAACTACATATAAAATATAAAATTGCAAAATCAATATTTTATTTGAATCACAGTGAAAATTAAAATATCTATTCTAAGTAAAATTTTAATCTCGTGAGCAGCTCATTAAATCATATCTTACATTCCGCCGTTTGTCAACGACATATGGGATTATTATGTAGCAGGCGTAGAATGTCATGCAAATGACAATATATAGGTACGTTTTTGAAAATTGTGAGCCTTAAATAACATTTTGCGCTTTCTAAGAATTAATGAAACATCAAAGGAGTTACTGGGAGGAAGTGTACCTTATTTATCAGCAGGTATATCAGTGTAATATTTATGAATGTTCAATATATCTGTCAAATCTTATTAATACTTCTTTATTAAAGCATAATAATTATAAATAATGTATTATTGTTATAACAAATCTCTGCTGCATCGATTTGCAAAGATTAATTTCGTTCTTATTAAATTAATATTAGTGAATAGATTTGCTTTTGCTTGTATTAGTGAAAATAAATTGATATAATTTCTCGTATTTTCCATAGGGATAATTATTTAATTGTTTCTAAAGAAAAACGCACGGAATTAAATTAATTAATTTTTTTATAATACTTGCAATAATTTTATGTGCATTTTAATTTAAATACCCCCACCCCCCGTTTTTACAATATCGTAAGTTTCTTCCAGTTCGTTAGATGGCGCAAAACATGTTTCTCAATCGTGATAAATAAGATTCCTATCTATCCTGTATAGATTATTATTATCTATGGTAAAGACATGCCCTATTTTTGTTCATGGCTTACTTTGACTAATTTTTTTCGATCACACTGTATTATCTAAATAAAATTTTTGAAATAAGCGGATCGAAGTTGTCATAAAAATTTGAAAAATAAATATGATCGATGACAATGACATACCTGGCGAGGCGCAAAATATTATTGAAAGTAAGATACGAATTAAAGTCACTGGATATGAAAATATCGTAAGCAAAATATCGTTACACTACAATTTCATCCACTGAATTATTTTTAGCTGCCGACATACCCGGTCGCCGAGCTAACAATGAAAGTTGAATTTTTGGGCCAGATTTTGGCCGAATCCGAAAAAACTCACGTCTCTAGTAATCAGTTTGTCGAAACCGACTTTGAATTTGCTTTAGATTGCGATCCGACACGATTTGAAGATCTTGACAAGTACATTACGTATCCCATCAAAAGTAGGTTTTATAAACGTGGAAGATTATTTTATTAATTGATCATTAATTTTAATTACTACTTTAACCATATATATTAATTTTGATCAGTAACGGTGACGGAATGGTCACGTGAGGTAGATATGAGTAGCGTTGAAGTTATGAGCTATATGAAACCAGATGAAGGAAAAACGGATCCAGTTAATAGTGACGCTACGAGTTCTGTAGGTAGTAAATCCCAAAAGGGTGCCAGCATAAAAAGTGAGGATTCTAAACGAAAATCAAAGGACAAAGCCAACAAAGGTTCAAAAACCAAGTCGAAGGAAACAGTTTCTGAGAAGATAGAAAAAACGGAAACGGTACAATGTGGACCACTTGTTCTTGGTGTGGTCACCTTGGATCTATTCCCTTTGTTCATAGGTATGTTCTTCATCGAACAAATTCATGAGGATTTTCAATTGCTACGTTTTAGGAAAAAGTGAATTTGTCGAAAGTCTTTTGATAAAACAGAGTCCGCAACCTTTCGACGATACTGCGGTAGCGTTACTGAACTTGCCCAAACTTCACGTGCAAGTAACAGCAGATGAACCATGGTTGGAAGGCGATACTTCCGTTCTTCATTTTACTATTGAGTCGTTATACAACTTACCAAATATGATGAACGGGGATTTTAATTACCAACTATGCTTTTTGTTGCCAAAAACTTCATCAGTTTTGGAACCGGTTACGTTCAAAAATGGAAAATATGTGACCGAAAAAAATGAGGATAATTTTCTCCAATGGCCAACGAAAATCAACACCGACGACGTTCCTACCAAAACTATATACAGGTAAGCAATCGAAATTATCAACGAAAAGCAAAGTGTGCATTTTAGGATTGAGGAAGATACGTCACACGTGAAGAATAAGATCGGCGTGAATTTGGAGGAGATCACCAAGAACGAAAAACCCAGAGTGGAATGGAACACAATAAAGAGGAATTTTTTAACGCATGAAAACTTGGAAACACTTTTCAAACAAGTGAAAAAGTACAGGCGTTTACCTATAGAGATTTACATAACACCTCGCAAGGTGAGTTGAAATAATTATTATTTCCTCTTGGGGAGGATGTTAATGGTTTTGTTTTATTGTAGGAACAAGAGGAAGTTGTTGAAGAGGATAATAAACCACCTGGAAAAGCGTCGAAGAAGGAAAAGGCCGGTAAAAGTTCCACCACAACGAATAAAAGCAAGAAAGTCGATAAGAATCAAGATCAATCGATGAACGATGCTCCCGCGGAATTTCTCCACTTGATGGCCGTGGTCGATGTGGGAAGTCTATTGTATCCAGGTGTTAAAAAATGCCGGGTGGCTTGTCCGCTTAATACTTACCATGCGAAAGAAATAATGCAACTTTGTGGACAAGAAGATTCGTACTTCAGACCGAAACCGCCCCCGGCGCCGGAAGTTCCAGTCGCCGCCCCTTCCAAAGGAAAGAAGGACAAAGGTAAAAAAGATAAGAAGGAATCGAAAGCGTCCAAGTCATCGAAGAGTACGGCTGGTAAGAAAGGTAAAAAGGGAAAAGGGAATGAACCAGCTGAAGCCATCGTTGCAGTAGATTTAGCAGAGGTAATTATAAAAGGCGCAATATTATTATGGAATCTTAAATCAATTTTAGAACTTACCACCACCACCGCCGCCTGAACCTGAGCCGAGCAAAGTGGTGTACAGCGACGACGGCCAACAGACTTTTTTGTTGTTGCACATCGAATTGATAAAACCACTTTGTCGTCGGAGAGAGTTGGAAGATCTTAGTGAATCGCTGCAGTCATTGATTCCGGAGCAACCGAAATTACCGCGAGATATAATATCGTCTAGGATCGCGCAAGAAATTTTTGACGAGTCGATACGTGGAATAGCCGACGATTTAAACCAACAGTATCGAGAGTACGTCCAAGAAAAAAAATCTTCCTTCTCACAAGTAGACGAATTCCTTACGTATTTGCAACAAAATGGAATCTATCAAACCTATCTAACCACGTTGACGAGATCGATGGCTACGCTCGTTGCAAAACGTTTTCACTTCCATGGCGAGATTTCCAAATCGAGCAAACCGTACCAGCGGTTCATGACTGAGGTACATGTCGAAATGGTGCAGCGCATGAACACAGTCCTAAATGAATTGACCATGTGCGACGTCGAACGTAAACCACACACGCATACAACCACCGCTTACAAACTGCTTTATTATGCTTTAGAAGCAGCAGAATTAGGAGCAACAGACATAGCTGAGCGGTACTATCTTGAAGTGAGTAAAGTGGATTTTTTCGTTACTGGAGCAAATAATTTTCATACAAAATTTTTGCCTTTTTTTGTAGAGAATTTGCTGCAATGAAGACAATGCAAATTATTGGTTCGATTATGCTGTATTCCAAATGGAAATAGGTAACAGGGAAAAGGCGTTGCAGTGCATTAAAGAGGCTTTGTCACTAGATGCACATCACAGATACAGGTAATTTTACAACATGTTTAGTTCTGCACTTTCAATTTTCATTTTTTTTCGAAATTCTGCTTGTTAATTTAATGAGCTGAACGCCTTATTATTATTTGAAGGGCTGAAGTTAACATTTTCCATTTTGATTTTTTATATAATTACAGTCTATTAATGTATGGTTTATTGTTGTCGATGGAAAACTTGACGCCAGAAGCGGAAACCTGTCTACTAACTTTATCCGTTTTGGAACCTTGTTGGTCTGAAGCGTGGTGTGCCTTTTATTTTTTCTATGCTAACCTTAATAACCAAGAGGGCATGGAATTATGCCTTGAGATGGCGAACAAGTACTTGGTCGATTCTGGTGTAAACGACTACTTTACGAACACCGATGACATGGCTTGGACGACAAGCACCTGTGAAGGAAAAGGCATTTTCTTGAAAACGGCCACACTTCTTATAAAAATGAGGCTTTTCGACGTAAGTCACTTTGCTAAAAAAACATCATAAAGAAAAATTTTATAGTATGCAGAAAAAGCCATAACGAATGCGATGTTACATCATAGAGGTGAATGTGAATATCTGTTAGGAGTTATTGCTTATTACGAAAGGGACCTCATTCATGCACTGGATCATCTGACGAACGCGAAAGATCTCATTGGTTTGGTGCGCCTTATTTCATATTATTTTGAAAGAATTTACATTTGATGCAATTTTCAGGATTGCGGAATAAGCAGTTTAATTGGACACTGTTTTGTAAAGATGGGAAATTCGAAGCAAGCAGTGAAATACTATGAGAGGGTTCTCGATATGTACACAAGACCTGATGATGTACACATGGTGTTTGTTTATGCGGCGATGTCATACGATGATATGGATGATTCTCAAAAAGCGAGGAAATTAGTGTTACAGGCGTGTAAACTAAGTCCAACACCACAGACTTGGATGCATGCTGGAGGTTACTACTTCACACAAAATGACGTTATAAGTTCTGAAGCTTGTCTTACACAGGCCAACTTGTGTGATAATAGGTTGCCCGATGTGTGGGGATATTTGGCTTTGGTTAATGCTACACTGGGCAGGGACCACGAAGCCGATTTGTGCTTGACACAAGCATTAAAGGTCTGCTTATAATCTTATATCCATAGTTGTTATTACTTATTACTTTTGATTTTTAGAATAATTTGAACGATCAGAACTTATTGGATAATATTGACAAAGCCAGGAAAACATATGAATCATCTCGCCAAGAACAAAATATATGAAGTTATTATTTTTTTATTTTTTAACTGTACATAAATAATTTTATTAAAAATAAAACATTTAACAATTTTGAACAATTAAATATATATTAATATGTACAGGATAATTCTGAAATGTGTCCCACTATTTTATCAGCTGATACCTGACCATAACCTTTTGCAGATCCTAAGTCGTGCCAGAAAAACATTTTAGTTTTGACTCCGGTCCTGACTACTGCAGTCAGTCAGCACTATATTGCTCAATGCCGATTATTTTCTTGGTCGATTATAAGCAGTCTTTATTAAAACGCGAAAACTTAAGACTGGTTCCCAATTAATGATTCAAGAAAAATAAACAACTTGCATTCAAACGCATTAAATTAGATTTAATATTCTTCGATAGTCATGAAAATCACGTAACATTTGACAATTATGTTTGGTTAATGTGATTAAGGTGGTGGCAGCACCTGGTGTAGTGTAACGAGCGCACACTGGCGTCAATTGTCGGCAACGCTTTCAAATGACCGCAGGGTCGGAGCAAGAACGTAAGAAAATTATAAAAAATTTAAATTCAACATAGGACCGTCGTTTTTGCAGATTTAGGTTTATGGTAGGGTCAGCTATCATCTGATGAAATAGTGGGACACTTTTCAGAATGATCCTGTTTACATTTATTTCATAAAATATAACACAACAATTTAAAAATATTTAGACACAAATAAATATTAAAATGTCAAATTAACATTGCACTTTCTTATTTAAATTAAGGCACATAAATAACCATAAATGACCGGTGGCCACCAAAAATACAAGATTTTGGATATGTCTGAAATTTGGTCCTTAAGCTTACAATAAATATTTGTCACAACCCAAATATAAAAAATATATATATTATTTTCATCTCTTTGTATGAGCTTCAATTAATTATTAATTTAATTTAATTTGCGGGTCTTCCATTATTATAAAAAAATGTAAAGCCTGTTTAAGTTAGGAACATCAATGCGCAGAAACGAATTTTAGTATTTTTCGTCTTTAGTTTCGCATCGTTTAGTACACTTTAATCCATGCAGTGACATATGACATTTTTCGTAATTTCCAATTGCTATTTATTTAAGTTTTTGGTAAGTTTTATAGTTTGTAGTTTATATTTAGATAATAATTAATTTCTTATACATAATGGCCATGTTCAGCCGGGTGATTGCTTGGCCAGCGCTATGACAGCAGCCAATTGAATGCGAACTAAATGACGGCACATTGACGTTCATTGGCTGCTGTCATAGCGCTGGCCCAGCGCTGAACACGTCCATTGACTTTTATAGTGTACTTATATAAAGGTATTATTTGACAAGTAAATAATTCTAGCCTAACTACGCCAACGGATTTTCCCCCACTGTTCGCTTAGATCAATTGACGTATCAGAGTTCTTAATTTAAACAGTCACTGTTAAATGGGTTGCCTATCGTTTAGGAGCTGCACTAGCGTAATATTGTATACGCTTTTCTCAATATACTCGTTTAACAAATTGCACATCCGTTTACAGCTTTTTGTTGAAATCATTAACTGAAATTAAAAATTATACGCTCCAAACGTTGCCTTACATGTCCTACAATCAATTTACATAACCCTGACTGTTATTGTAGTATGGTAAGTAAGTAAATTAATATTTAACACAAACCTACAAACTTAATGTTTTATATTTATGACAAATTTGATTTATCAGTCTGCATTTTTGATGTTATCATCTTCAGAAACATTTTTCTGACTGACGTTACTCTTAATACAACCTGCTTTAGTTTTATCATTATTTTGAGCATTTTCTTTTTCACATTCGTCTTCCTTATCACATATTTGAAGTGATTCTTTATGTTGACGTTCTTTGACAACACTTTTATCACAATCTGAATTATATTCTTCATATTTTTGAAGCCCGTCAGTTAGTTCTTCTTTATCTTGTTCTTCATTATAATCCAAGTCGTCATTATATATCTGGTGGTCGTTATATCCTTGATAATCATCGTCATATCCATGACATTCTTCATCATATTCTGCACATTCTTTGTATTCCTGATCATCGTAATATTCTTCATGTGCTTTACTATTTTCAACATGTTCCTTATCTTGATTCTTTACATCGACTTGTTTTTTAATAGTACGTTCTGGAAATTCTTCTTTTTTATTTCCTTTTGCTTGAATATTTTCAAATCCTTTAGTATTTGATTTCACATCAATATTCTGCTGTTCACTTTGTTGTTGTGTGCTTTTGATATTGTCGACGCTTCCTTCTTTAATTTGCTCACAGTCCCAATCATTTTCTTCATTTAATTTTGCTGCATTATGTTTGCTTTCTTGACGTATAGATCGAGCTTTTTCTCCGTGGAAAAATCTTCTACCTCGTGGTTGTGAAACATATTGTTTCCCACACTTCGTCGGTCGTTGAGATTCAACATGTTTATCATCTTGCTGTTCTGCATGTTTTTTATTGACGATATTGCCTTTTTCATAGTAACTTTCTTTATCGGATTTTTTTAATCGCTCGCTTATATGATCAGTGTTTCTTGATACCGTTCTAGTTCCTCGTAATGGCCTATTTATTTGTCTTTGTTTTACATTTTTATATTCAACTTTACTACGTTCGACGGAACTTTGCTCATCAGCATTTTGCACATTGCTTAGTTGCTTTTTGTTATCGACGTTGCTGTCCTCCCAATCACTCTCATCATCACATTTAACGCCAATGTGTTGAGCATTTTCATAGTCTAACTTTCCTTTTCCCACAGAGTATCTGCTGTCTCTTTTACTATCGGTTTCATAATGCAGTTCGTTTCTATCATAACCGTAACCGCGATTATATCGTGCTCTGCCTCTCGGTGATCGCCTAAAGTTTCTTCGATTAGGGTATGAATCTCTTCCTCGGGCTCCTCTTTCAATTTCATCGACCGTGCATTTCCTCTCACCTGTTTCGGTAGAATATTCAACGATTATGTTGGGTGCTTTGGTTTCAATTTGCCTCGCACGACTGTAGTTCGGTTGGAATGCCCTATATGGTCTGCGTCTTGGAAAACCTCTATAACTTCGACCTCCTCTTGAATTTATACCACTTTTGTAGATACCACGTCTTGGTTCCTGCACAAATAGTTACATCAGAACGAAACATACGGAGAAAAATTGAATGAAAAATAAACTTGTGAAAATGAAAAGTCTCACACTATATTATTTTTTTCTTTCCATCCATTCTTCTATCCATAAAACCTACATCATTCGTAAATTCATTATCTAATAGAAATCTTTTGGTTACAAGTTCTCCTTTATTCATTGGATCAGTTTGGCAATATTTGGAGCAAGTTAAAACAGGGATGCATAAAGAGTGTGCCTATGGGATAGGACAGAAGAAAAAAAAGGTTTATTTTTAATTCACTACTTGTAGATTTATTATTATTTTTGTAATTTGAAACTTTTTTTGTATGAGAAATCCTTTAAAAAAATGTTTATTTTTCAAATATGCACTTTAAATCCAAATCCAAATCCAAATCTCGACAGTATTCCTTTCCAAATTTGTATTTGAAAGAAAAGGGGGAAAATTTTGCGCACCCCTGACTTGACTAAATCAATGAAAATACAACAAATGTTTATGGAGATTTAAAGAGGGAAATGCGGAAATAATACTTTCTGTACATTAAAAGAGGATATTAGTGATATTACACAAAAAATAACTTCCTCCTTCGTAATCACTAGACTTTAAAATAATGTTTTTCATTTGCTTTGTTCTTTAAGAATATTTTTTTATTTTTCAAACAAAATTTTTGTTTGGTCTAGAAGTTTGGACCTAAATACGGCCCACATCCATAAAAGTTTGGATACGTCATAGGCTGATAAGACCATCTCCTTGTCTTATTTATTCTCGCAACATTTTCAACAATATAACAAGACGTTTTAAAAATACAGTAATATAAATAATAATAATAGTATGTAATATCAATTAGCAATTACTAAAAATATCCATGGAAACTGTCTTTCAAATAATAGAAAATCCTTTAATAGACTTGTCCGGCTCATCTTTTATACACGTGTCAAAACGTAAATAAAATAAACAAATAACAAAATTGCTCATCATAAAAACATTTAAAAAATCGCACCTGCCCTGAATTATCATCTCGTAGTGGATCAGTTAAAATAGAGGGCGGGTCGGGTGGAGGTCCCCTTTTTATCCTGCTGTCCGAATCGCTTTTCCTGTCTTCCAACCGTTTCCTCTCCAAAACTTCCCGCAAATCACCGACTGGTAATCCTCGTGGCGTTCGGTACATGATTTTTCCTACACTTTTTACACAAACGTCGAATATAAGGTTATGTTCAAAACTAACCCAAAAAGCCTAACTTTCATTCGTTCATTTTCGTAACCCATCCGTAACCGAATAAATTTTAAGTAACTGTGAGTGGAAATAACGGAGTTGTTTGTGATTCACCGGAGATTTTAACATCCGAGTCACGTCAAACGCATATGAACATACGTATAAATAGAAATGTGACAGTGCAGCAAATAGCGGTGTCCAATAATTCGTTAGGCATCGACTGACGGAGTGACTGATTTGAAAATAATTCTATACATCTGACGAGCACATGTATTAATGAAATATGCAACAAACAACCAGCGCTGGGAATACCTGGGGCACAACATGAAAACAGAATTTATGAAGCAAACACAGTTGACCAACAGTTGGGAAACATTGGGTAACTGTTGACAAACTGGGTTGAAAAAGCTGTTCAGGCAGAGTAGGTAGAATAAATATCCAGCCAACCTAGCCACAGTATAGAGAGATTTCTCTCAGTGTAGAGAGAATATAGCCACAGTAATACAATATAGAGAGAATTCTCTCTATAATGTGTCATCGAGGGAGGATATATGTAGAAATGTATTATTAGCTTATGGAAGACTGATGTATTATCCAAGGAGGACATATTTACTTGGAAATGTATTATTAGCTTACGAAAGACTTAATGAATCACACAAGGTGGTTATATTTATGACGAACTATAATTATCAACTTACAGAAGACTAATGTATTTATATGGTGGGATAAAAAAATTTGATATGAACTGTAAATATATGTAAATATGTACTATAAAATATGTACTTTAAAATTTAATCTTATGAGTACTAGTTACACCCTTATGGAAATATAATATCCCTTGATATCAAACATCATGACATGGCGACAATATAGAAATCTGTAAATTGTGACAGTTGTAAAGAAATGATCAAATTTAATTTCAAATAATGAAAGATTATTATATTTCAATAAACCAGATATTAAAAAAAAATGTTTGATTTAGTTCTGAAGAATATAATAGAAAAATTTTAATTATGAAAATCAAAATGGTGTACAACAAGATTAATACTGGGCAGTAACTTAGCTTCAGAAGTTAGCCACAAATATTTTTTTTAGGAGTAATGAGCATAATTCCAAAATGATAAAGTTTGGTTACATCTGCACTAGTAATACGTATTCTATCATGAAATTACTCTGAAAACGTCAAAAAACGTTTAAAAATAGACTGCGGTTTGAAAAAATCTGTGATATAAAAATATATGGCATCGTATATCTAAAATAATTCTTATCTAAATTTTTGTACATCATCAGACTATAAATATCACGCAATGAAATTTTAAATAGAAATTTTGTTTTGTTGATATGAAGTTTTCCTTTTAAAGCAAGGATATTTTTTCATTTGTAGTTTTATCGTTTTGTTGTTTCATTTTGACGTTTTCATTAAGTAAAGTAGGATTATTTAGTATTGTAAGAGGATTCATTAAATTGAGTTTTAAAGAAATGAGTTCACTTTAAGTTTCAATTTTTAGCTGATCCTAATTCGTTCATTAATTTTTTTTTTAATTAATTTTAAGCATCAACTTTTTCCATATTTGATACATTTTGTTTATTTCTTCCTTAATACTTTCGCGGGCTGACGTATACAGAGTGATTCTAAATAACTATCTGTGCCGCCTTTTGCAAATATTACACCACGTCTAGCTATTGCTGCTTAATAGTTTGTGGGAAATTTCGTATCTGATGGAACGGTTTACACATTTTTTTCTAGACGAGCAAAAAGCGGTAAACAACCAATAATATCAAATTTCCTTCGCCATTTTCAAAAGGCCGCACAGACAATCATTTAGAATCACTCTGTACATAATTATGCAGGGTCACGTCAAGAGCACTTGTCGCCGAGATGTCAGCTTTATAAGAGGGTGGGTGCCTTACAAAAAGATTTTTTAGGACGTAAGGAATAAAATACATTTCTTCTCATACACATTTGGAAGAAACCGCTTGGGCAGATATTTATGTTTATTCATTACAAAAAATTACAGAAAATGTAATTTGCATTAAATACAGTAATCATGACAATTTTGTCTAATTATTAAATCATCGTTAAAATTTGGTCCATTTGGTTATTTTTAGTCGAAAAAAAAAATAAACATCTTATTTTCTTCGTTAGTACCTAAAGGTATTTTAAATTAGTCATTTTAAATTGTGTATTCCTGGCACGCTCAATCAAAACAGACATGATTTATCATAAAAAAATGTCATTTAATTGAACATTTGGGACGAAGAAAATAAATATTTTGTTTTTCTTCGTTGGTATAAAACTGCGATTTATTAACAGGTACAAAAATTCAAAAATATGGACTGGATTAATCCAATCGTTCCGTTTATTCCCTTTTGAGTTTCAGGAGCCATACCAGCATGAAAGTAGTCGAAGGTCCCTTGCCCTCAATGCCACTGTGATCTGGAACCCATACGATCAAAGTCGTATTGGTTGGATTGGGTTTCAAGGATTAGGATACTGTACTAAAAATGGCGAATTTCTGTCGAAGAAAGCATTAAAGAAAATCAACATTCGTATTAAAAAAAAGCCAAAGGGATATAATTTAGATCGAAAAAATCGTTGAAAGCGTCATTTTTTATTCCTAGTTATTGTGGATGTGGGTTATTTCGGTAAATTTAAAAGAAGAGTCAGAAAATATCTAAAAAAAATAGCAGTTGGCGATATCCTCCCTTTACAACCATAATTTTCTTGCACTTTTTATTAACTCTGTTCCAACAAACGATTCCGAATGATTCAGAACCATTATGGATTTTTTCAACCTATCACAACGCGAATTTCAGATGCTTGAAGTTAGTCACAAATGAAATTGAATGTTTTTATTGGTAGATGAAATCTCGAACCTGTTTGAACTGTTTGTTGAAACAGACCTCTTCTGTTAGGCTAAGAAGTGTCCATCTAACCATATTTCTTCGTTGGAACATTGATTTGGTTTCTCTCCACTTCCTCCTATGTTAGTCCCGCCTCCTCTTAGTATTTTCCCTTGTTGATACTTAAATCCCATTTCGCCCCAAACATAACCATATAAATTCATACTTCGTTTCCAGATACTGTATGTAATTAATGTTTCCTCAAATGTCTGTATTCCATATACTTCTTTCTCTATGTCGTTAGATTACAAGTACGTCCTTATTGATCCTTTGATATTTTTTGTATTTGCATTTACATTTTTAATTTGAATTGCAAAACTAAAAATTGACTTATAATAGGAACATTTTTTTTTTGATAATTAATGTATTACGTCATTGTAATTAATGACAATCGTAAAAAAATATGTTAGGTAACTTATAATTATCACAATTATTACAAATTTAAAATTTTTATTCAAATATTTTAAGGCATTATCATTTCGTGTAAAAAAATTTAGGGATTATTAATACATTCCTGAATTGTGATGGATTAAATACGGAAAGGGTAATTCTAAAGAATTAAACGACAAATTCAAATGCTGGGTGTGTGCTGTGCGACAAGTGCGGAAGTGATGCGCATGCGTATAGTATACTACTTTATCGGTCATGGAGGGCTGTAGTAATTAGTTCGAGTTTTCGTTATAGTAGAGTGAATTTCGTGCAAAATATTAGTGAATTAGTGGTGAAAACGCATAAACAAGATAGTATAGGCGAACTTTCTCAGGTTAGTGTTGAGTATGAGTCGGATGTGTGTTATTTATAAGGATTATTCGCGAATAAATATAACCTTTAAACATGGCCGTCTGTCTGTCGTATAGGTGTGTAATGTAACCCAAATTTGCCGTTTATGAATTGACCGGTCGCTTTTTCGACCGTATGTTTGAAATTTTCACATTTTTGTGATACGGATCAGCTATTTTTGCGCTACAAACGTGCGTTTTTATGCAATTTATGTACGTTCGTTCGACTAACGGGTTATTAGGGCTATGCCCTAAGAAATGTCAGTGAACTCCGCGTTAGGAACAAAACGTACCGACTGAATATTTATATTCGTTTTTCATTAATTTTGTGCCCGGTTAGGAATTAATAACTTCGATTAGATATCATGTACTCTTAATGATAAATCTGAGCTATGTAAATAAAAAACAGCCTTATCTGTTTGGTCGGTTTCAAGTATTGCTGATGTGTTCTCAGGAGATTATTTTTCGATCTCGCTGTTCGTTTATTACATAAGTTTGCAGACTAAAGAGGACGACTTTCGCTCGATTTTAATCCGACTGGATTGTAATTAACGATGATATTTTATGTTATGTAGCACGTAGCGTCTATAAATAACTGTGATGTGTATATGCGTTTGGCCTTCGAATTATTTCTCGTAAGCTGGCTAACGTAAGCAGGCTAATGTTATCGCCGCAGAAGGAAGAAATTTCCGTTCGATTCCTATGGAAATGCAGTTTCCTGTTTGGCAGTTTGTCAAATTGCCGTATCGATCCGACTATTAACTAACAACACCTATATACAGCCTGTTCATATTATTCGATTCGTTGAAACGGTAAAGAATTGGTTTCATTTCGAAGAAATGTCTGCATATTCATTAAAAGTTAAAATTTATAATAGTTTAAAATTAGGTGGCTTTGGAACTGTTAATAACCATCAACATTTTTAAATTTTATTTGTTTTAATGTAAAGGTTGATTCTGATTTGATATTTTAATAGATTGTAGGTGATCTTAGTCCATACTTAAATCTGCAAAAATGCGGTCCTATTTTGAAGGATGTTATATTTTTTTAAATTTTTGAATAAAGTATGAAAATAACGCAGACTCATCGCATAAGGTGCTCCCAAGGGAAGGTGTTTTTCAATGCATATTCAAATGGACGCGTTATGACTTATAACCTCAAACGTCATTTCCAAATCTAATAGGAATGACGATGGATGTTCGTCTGCATTTTAAGACCTTGCATTAGCGGCGGTCGTACAACCCAATTTGGGCCAATTACGACTCATCTCCGGTACGTTATGTCATAGTACGACCCACTGAGTTTTATACTTTACGACTGTCGACTTCGTCCTACGATCATTTAGTATTCGTAATCGACGAATTATTATTCAGTTGAGATACTGTGTAATGTTTACGTTTAACTTTTTGATGATTGTAAAAATTAATCGAAAAAAGGGAGAAGATTGATCACTTGTGCACTTATTATACATATATACAGTCTGTTCAAAGTTATCTGCGCACTATTGCTATTTTCGTTATTTTTGGAGCTACAAAGTCGGTTAAATGGACCGCATTAGTGTGACGTCAAAAACGAGCACGAAATTTGGAGTCATTCACTGGAGTCATTCACATTTTGACCGTCTTAAAACTGACCCTTATGGTTCATATAAATAGGTGTCAAATTAAATAGGACAATATTAAATCTGCTGTTATGTATTTATTATAAACATATAAAGTACAAGATTGTTATATGAGCATTATTCAACTTCTAACTTTATATTTCACCATATGTCTCC